>BMAO01008198.1:0-12894 GCA_019973975.1 Trichonephila clavata
CCCAAGGGGTTTGCGGGGTTAAGGGCAGATATAAATAATTATTTCTTCTTTTTAACTATTAGACTCATAGTCTTGAAATTTGGTTAGCAGATTCCTTTCATAGGATAGAAATACACTGCAAAATTTGTTTTGTGAAAATCACCCTAGGTGGTGTTGCGAGGGTTCAAAGGGCGTTATTGATAATTTTTTGCATTTTTAATAATTGGACGCACAGTCTTCAAATTTGCTAAGCAGATTCCTTTCATAGAGTGCAATTCCCCTACAAA
Organism: Trichonephila clavata; assembly: GCA_019973975.1. Classification (NCBI taxonomy): domain Eukaryota; kingdom Metazoa; phylum Arthropoda; class Arachnida; order Araneae; family Nephilidae; genus Trichonephila; species Trichonephila clavata. The sequence continues at coordinate 267 of BMAO01008198.1, forward strand.
ATGGGTTTTGTGAAAAAGACCCAGAAGTGGCGTTGCGGGGGCTCAAGTGGCGTTATAGACAATTATCCCATTTTTAAACTGTTCGACGTACAGTCTTGAAATTTGATAAGCATATTCCTTTCGTAAAGTAGAGAACCGCTACAAAAATGGGTTTCGCGAATATCAACTACTAAGTTTAATTTCGGGAGATTTAAGAGGCGTAATCGATAATATTTCCATTTTAAACTACTTGATCATCCTGCTTGAAAATTGGTAGGTATGTTCCTTTCATGAAATGGAGTCTCTAACAAAGAGTAAAATGAAAATTGACCCCCAAAGATGTTTGCGCGGGGCAAGAGGAGTTACAGAAAAAAATTCCTGTTTTTAATTGTTAGACCCATATACTTGAAATTTGTTAAGCATGTTTCTTTTGTTGAATAGGGATCCACTAAGAATAAATTTTAATCAAATCAAGTTCTGGGGGGTTGCAGGGGGTTACTGGGACGTATTGACAAAAAATTTCTTTTCGAGCTACAAGGACTATAATAATGAAATTTGGTTTGCGTTTTTTTTTTGTGAATTGAAATCCGCTAAGAGCGGTAATTTTGGAAAACGGCTCTCAACGGGATTACGGGGATATATAGTAAAACTTTTGCTTTTTTCTGTTAGATTTAGACTTGAAATTTGGCTTGCATGTTCAATTTACGGAGTAAGAATCCACCGAAAATTGGTTTGTGGAATCCATTTGGTTTTTGAGTTACGAAAGAGCAAACATCATTCTATGCTTCAATTTTAGAGATTTTTAGAAAATACAAATTAGATGAGTTCTGCCCTTTTTTTTATCAACAGGTGACAGTTACAGGTATAAGTATATTTTCAATTCAATCGAATTCTTAATGCTAGGACTAGATATCAATAATTTATCATATATATAAGCAAGTAAAAATTTATAAAACATCATGAAATACCAAGCGAAGCGGGCGGTAACAGCTATAGTATATATATATATATATATATATATATATATATATATATATATATACAAGGGGTGATCAAATGAAAAGGTACGAAAACGACACGGTGGGTACAAATATAGACTTTATTCAAAATATACACCATAGGCCTGAGCACAACGATCCCACTGATGAACAAGCCGCAGGATTCCTTGTTCCCAGAATTCCTGTGGCTGTGACGAGACCCAGTCCTTCACAGTGTCCTTGAGTACGTCGTCCGAGTTGAAGCGCTTCCTTTCAGGTGTTTCTTCAGTGGACCAACACATGGAAATCGCAGGGTGACATGTCCGGACTGTAGGACGGATGGTCCAACGTCTCCCATTGGAACTTGTCCAGTTCCATTTGTGTGACTCTGGAGACGTGTGGACGCGCGTTATCATGGAGCAGAACCACACCCTCCGTGAGCAGCCCCGGTCTTGTTCTTGGATGGACCTGCGTAGGCGTCGGAGTGTCTCACAGTACACATCGGAGTTAATGCTTTTTCTGTGCTCGAGTAATTCTGTGCTCGCATCATTTGGACGCCGCTTTTTATAAGAGCCTTTGCTCTCTCCTGCGCATGCGGGCACCCGCGCATGATCCGATCCCAGTCAGAGTCTCAAATGGCATCCCGAGATGTCTCGTTACATTCTCCCTTGGCGGAATATGCAAATATTTAACTGTTTCATTTTTATGTCGTTTCGTACCTTTTCATTTGATCACCTCTTGTATAAGATATGCAGGAAGAAAGAAACAGAAAAGAAGAACAAACTGCAACGCATTAATGGGAGAGAAAATAGTTTATTGAAAGTTTGTACTACAACAGTTGCTCGAAATATCGACTAGGAGTCGTCTGATAGGCCTGGCAGCTACGTTGCCTGGACTATTTTACGCTTGGAAGATTTCTGGCGTATCACATACCTCTCAGGAACTATAGATACTCGAACGTTTCCATCAACTGATTGGGCAGACTTCTCGTACACCAAATTCTTTCTGTGGACTTAGAAGAAATTCATGCATTTTCGAACACCTGTTGTAGTATAACTTCTCAATGAAATGTTTTCTGTTTCATTAATGTATTGAGGTTTCTATTTTTTCTCTTCTTCTTTGCACCATAGCTCACAATTACGGCTTTTGCAACCCTGTATCCCTATGTGCTTCCGAGTTTTTTCTGTACCCCTTACACATCCTAGCAGTTTGTTGATCGGGTAACGAATCACACTATACACATTCGTAATATATTAATAAATAACATATTAATAATTGAATTTAAAATTATCTTTTCTCTATAAAATAAAGATTTTGTTATAGTAATATTCGTTTTTCTATACATAAGTATACGGTATAATTAATTCATTTTACTACGTTATTCTTATTTAGTTAATAAATACTTTGACAAAAAATATTTAAAGAAGAGTACTTGATACTCTTTAGAACATGTTATTATTAAATCATTCATTATTATGTGTTTATTGTTAGTTTAATTTAATTTACAAAATTTAATAAAAATTATTTATTTTATAGACTTTGTTGCCTTTTTTACTTTTTTGATAATAATTTTTTTTTTTTTTGCACAGTTTGTTTTAAATCTGAGTTTTACAGTTTATTTTTTTAAAAAAAGATAGCAAAAAAAAATAATATATTCGTGTTTTTTACATAAAATACGCAGCTGATAAAAACAAAAAATTATAATTATGGTATTTTATTTTTATATGTATAGTACTATGGTCTCCATCGTGCCGTTTCATTTAAGTGTGTAAGTATATTACTTTCTGGAGATTTGAATTATGATGTGTGTGTGACTTACATTTATTATAAAGTAAGTTTAGTAGGTTTACATGTATTAACATTCTACATGATATTTTACTATAATTTACCCCCAAAAATTTATATTTGTTCATTTATATCTGCAAATAAAAGAAAATATTAGTGAAGTGAACACTTAAGGTATCCGACTACCTTAAAATTGTGAATTATGACAAAAACTGACAATTTTTTTTTGATTTTATTTTATGAGCCATCTTATTAGCTTTATAAAAATACAAAGTTTATCATTTTCCGTCCACTAGAACAAACACGACAAGTGTCTTAGTAAAAACAGATGCCATTACTTAAAGCAAAATGTTATACTTTAAATCGGTTTTACTCGAAATGTGTTTTTTTTTAAATGTTCAAACGGAGGGGCAGCGATTCCTCAAAAAGTTTTGAAAATAATTAACTGAATTTTTTGTGTATGTTCTGTTTAATAGTAAAAGTGTTTTAACCTTCAGATTTATCAATCACTGTTTTATTACAAAATTTACAGTCCCTTATGAGAATATAATCACTGTTTGTTTAAGCAATTTCATATAATAACTGAAATAAAGTGATCTAGGTTTTGTAAAAAAGAAAATATCTCTTATCCTGAAGGTCATTTTAAAAATGAATAATATAGCAACACATTAGATTGAAAAAATTGAAAATTTGTTCATAAAATCTTGGTACAGAATGGACCGCGTTTATGCTATTTTTTTCTCAATTTTTTCCATTTTAATAATAATAATTTCTTTTTCTCTTCTTAATTTCAACAAATTTTTTGTTAAAATGCACTAAACAGATCTAAAAATAACAACAAAAAAATCCTCCCTCTCCTTTTTTTTAAAACAAGTTGTCGCAACCAGTCGGATACCTTAAGATGAAACATTGTTTAAAAACTTCTATTAAAAATATCCATACGAGTTTGTATATATTACGTGACTATCTGACTTGACTCATTATTATTTTACATGTTTTTTGCCTGATTTTTTACTCTAAATTTGATAATTACACTGAATTAGTGCCTGTTAATTTACCTTCTATGTAGACACTGAATATTTCATGTATGTTGTATTGCGCCATTCCTTTTCTGCATTTAAATTTTCAAAACACAACAAACGAAAAAATTATGTAGCATAATTTGAAAGAAAACATCAAAGAGAATAATGTATTTTTATTTTTGATTCCATCCCCTTTATGTAATGTTGCTTATGCAGAACATCATTTTGTAAAAAAGGTGTATTTTACATCTTTATTATATTTCTTTCTTCACAAAAGCTTCGCTTGTTTATTTTACTCTAGTAAGCAAATTTAAAAACTCATAATAAATTATTCTGGAAAGAACTTGACAGCGCAATCCAATTCCATGAGTAAATACGATTTTCTCTAATGCTACTTTGTAAGGAGTAGATATTTTCACTCCCCTGTTGAAATTATTCGAACAAAACCACCTGCGTCTAATATTCACGAATGCTTTCACCGTTTCTTATTGTGTTTACAAAAGAAAGAATTTGCCGACAACTTTGAGATCATTTGCGTAATACTTGTGAAATATGTTCTTTAACAATGTGAATCCTTTTTATTTATTTATTTATCAGTTGCATAAATAGATATTTTAGCTATTTTTGAAGAGTATTTTTTTATATTTGTCGTAATTTTTAAATCATTACATGCGTTAATGTAACGTATTTTTTTACTATTTAGATATATGCGAATTAAATTAAGTGGTCAACTTTTTGTCCAAATTTTTTTTAAGAAAAAGCTCATTTTCTTATTACATATAACTAAGTAAAGCTTTTAATGGAATGTGAAAATGTAAAAATTTTATTTAATTTTAAGTTTTAATGCTTTCACACAACTTTTTATTTTATAATAGTTCAACACGAAAGTCTTTAGATACTTGCTTTTTATAAGTACACTCTGTATGCTATGAAAAATGTTTCATATATCTTAAAATAATTTCTCTTCTTAATTACGAAAAAATTTCATGCTTGCACTTCTTTTTCAATCAGTTGGGGGAAACGTGTGTGTGTGTGCACAGATATCTGCACACAATTGGAATAACTAATATATGTACAAAATTAAGTAATATATATTAGTCTTACATGGAGGAGGACAGAGCTAATATCGAATTTTTTTGTATTATGTCTCCATTCCATTTCTTTTTAAGGAAGAATATGTACATTTCTTCCCATCCCCTGTTATTTATAAAACAATTTCAAGACTCTAAATTCTGTCTTTAATGAAAATTTCCCGCTTTCACCAGAAGGAATATCCTGCATAAGAAGTATTTCAGCATCATTGACAAACTGCGTCTCACGAAAACATTAGCACTAATAATTTCACAGTAAGAATTAAAAAATATGCACAAATCTAAGAAAGGAAGAAGAAAATATTACGGTCCGTACAGAATATGGGCAAAACCAACTATAGTTAGCTTTTGATAGACCGTAGTGCTACGGTCAAAGCAGTTAAGACGACTCGGTCCCCTTCGAACAATTTTTTCATTTGTGTATTTTAAAATTATATTTCAGCATTTCATGTAATGTTTCTATTTAAAAAAAGATACGAGATGTGAAATTTTTTGCATTATATTCACAAAATTTTAAAAATTTAATTTTTTTAAAGACAATTTGGAAAATGTTTTTGTAATTATTAATTTTTTTATCAGAAGTTGGTTTTAATATTCTTAAGAACGTTCTAAGCAACTTTATGGATTGATTTTACAATATCTTAGTTGCTTTTGGGAAAAAAAGTGTTGATATGCATGCTAAAATTCAACGAAAAAGGCCAATATCTCCTATATTTTAATTTTTTTCAAAAAAAAGTATTCACTTTTCTGCAAAATGGATCCCTACTTTTGTTACACTCTTTATGTATAACACGCATGAAAAAAAATGGATGTGATTGGTAAATAATTGTGTAAATAATTCACCAATGTATCGAAAAAACACAAACTGAAAGTTTACTTGAAAGTTTATAATTCTGGAAAAATAATTATAGCAAGCTTAAATAAACTTAAATTACCACTTTAAAACATTAGTTATGTATTTTTCTTTAAAGTAATTGCATTTTCGTATTTTTTTCAACCCATATATTTTTATAAATGATAAATTTTTAGAGAGTTTTAACTGCACCAGAAAATTTAAGAAAAATGTTAAATTTTTTTTCTATCATGACAGAAATTTTAGTTTTATTCTTCACATAAAAATGAAGTATTATATTTTTATGAAAAACATATGAGGAATAAGAACTGAAATTTGAAATTATTAATATAAAATACCTTAATTCAAAAATTTTACATTCATACATTTCCACAAAGAAAAAAAATTACATTATTGTAATTCCTCGGAAATATCCTGCTTTATATAATACAGCTTCTTTTTTTATAAATATGATTTCTCTTTTTAAAATATTTTTTTTATCAAAAAGTTTTTTTAGTTTTTTTTAAAGGGAGCGTGGTCGAATTGCCTAATTAACTAATTGAAATTTGTTTAACAAAGTTTTTGTCAACAAAGTTTTACCCAACTTATAATTTTCTGACTTACAAAAGTGATATATCAATCGAAAGATAATAATACAAAGAATAAACTTAAATAAAAAAAACCACAAGAGTTTGGTTGGATAGTTTGGGGTACCGAGTCTTCTCAAGAGTAAAGTAGTTGTGTAGAATTATTTATCACCTAAAAAATCCAAAATAGTTTTTATATACAGCACTACCTACTATAAATGTTTCTTTTTTGTAATTGAGAGCCTAAATCGAATACGCCACATCTTTTTTTCAAAGCAATATCATTCAAGTAAAGTAGAGTAATAATCTACCACGACTGTACGTAAGGAACTTTTTTTCGTTTCTCTTTACTGCCTAATGTATTTATGGAAATTGAAGTATACTATATTCTCCAGTAAAAACGGAAAGAATCTATGTGTGATAAAAACTAGAAACATACTCAGTTATTATGTATTTCTGTGAATTTAATGGAAGTTTCTAATCTTGTGGATTATTTCAATACTGCTTTCGGTATTTTCTAAGACTCTCAGTGTCTACTTAGAGAATTTGGAAGGGAAAATGCAAAGAATGTGAGCTGAAGTAAAACTTGTTTTCCCGACGGTCAAATTCGATTTTCTAAAGGGAAGATGCTATTTGCGAAGAATAGAATGTGATTTGTAAAAAGGAGAATTTGTGAAATGCAAACTTGTAATTAAATTTGAAGTTCTGTGAACATATCTTCTGTAGCAAAGGCTATAACCAGATTTTGGCAGCACGTCTCTGGAAATGTTACTCACTCACTGCTAAAAGAATAGAGTAAGTTGAAGTTCTCACAACAAGAAATACTCTAATTTGTTAATATAGTATAAAAGAGATTTAAAAAAAATTATTTTTTGAATTTTTTTTAAATATATTTATTTGGTACTTATTAAATTGTTTCCGTGAGTTTTTAAATCAAATATGGAAAACAGAATATTAAAACATGTTCTCATATTTAAAAAAGGGTTGAATAAAATATTAAATTAATAATAACATTTACAGCATTTGTCGTAATGGTTAGCCCCATGCACTTTAGGGTATATATAGTATTTTTAAAATAAATATGACTTAGAAATATGTTACTCTTTTCGTGTTTTCAAAAAAAATTACTTATTTATTTTAAGCCGTATTTTTACAAGGTAATTTTACAATGTAATAAGGATAAAAATGTTATAATTTCGCCACGTTAAAGTGCGCCATCCAGCGATTTTTCCTGAAGTGAAGAAATATGTGTAAATCCTTTTTTCTAATTTCAGAAACTCAGTCCATTGATAGGCAAATTGAACTAAGCTATTGATTTCTTGTGTTTTTTCATTGTTTAATGAATTTCATTGTTTAATCACATATGTGATGCTTAATTTTGAGTGAGGTTCAATCTTTAATGTTTCGACTACGTTCAAATTCATGATTTTAAAAATGCGTATAAATGAATACTGTTTTTGATAATTAATGTAGCTTGAATTAGAATAGCATAGGAAATTGTCTTAAAAATATTACTGTAATAAAAAATTGCTTCAATTAAATTTTGGGATAAAAATGAAATAAGAACGACATGCTTTCAAAACATTCTCCGTTTCTGGAAAATACTTCTATAATAATTTTTTTTTTACTTATATATAGTTAAGACTTGTCTACGGAGCATGAAATAGAAATTTTGAAAAATTCGCATTAGTTTCAAAGTTACGAACACACACACACACAGCACTGATAAATGTTGAATACACTTCCTATGAACCGATAAACATTCGAACTACACACATTTAAATATTTTTAGTACTACAATAACAGTAGCAATTACTAGAAACATGTCTTCAGTGAAATCAATAGAAATTTCGTAGATGAATTTTTCATACAACTTCATAAGAAAATTCACATATTAAGGATCGTGTTCTCAGTAATACTTAAGTGAATAAATCACATTTCTCCCCGTCATTATTAAATTTATTTTCCGATTATATAAAATAATCGATTAAGCGTATAACTGCCACTGACGTTTATATCGGACTAACTCAACGGGTGCTTCAAGAACCCCAAACGTATATATACGTCTTCTCTAAATACGATTCTTTTCTTTGCGCTGCTATCATAACTAATTCGAAGTCTCTGGAATGCAGTAAAATGACATTGACAACATTTGCGAAGAGTTTACTTATTTCAGAAAAAGTTTACTTATTTGTACTTCTTTCCCCTTCCCCCCAATACACCGCATATGCGTACCTATATGAAAAAACACTAGCACTGGGGAGCGAATCGCGTAACTTTTAAACGATAGTTAAAGAGTTACTTCTGAAATACGCGTTGGAAAACACAATGAATGTAAAAAGCATAACTTTGGAAGCTTTTTCGATATACTTAATGCAAAATTTTAAAATGTTTGGTTATTTATGTTTTACTTTCACTTAAGGTATCTTCGTGAGGGTTTGTTAAGATTGCATGTGTGTCACTATCTTACTTAACACTGGCTTCAAAAAGTTGAGGAGTAATTTGCTTTTGTCCTTAATTTGAAAACAAACGAACACAGAAACAAGAAATTTGCAGAAAATATGCATTAAACAGTTTTTTTTTATTGAATGTGGCACAAAACTTTATCAGAAACATGATTAAAAACACTTTTGGCATAAAGTCTTTTTTAGAGTTTTTCTCATTTTTGTACGGAAAAATAAATATCAGGAAGACCTTACAAAAAGGTTTCCTAATAAGGAAATCATTCATTACGAAATGCAATGCATTACATCCTTGTATTTCTGAACTGAATATATGTTGTAGGACTCCAGAATGGAAAAACGAAGGCCAGAGAAGGAGTAATCCTTGTTCCATTCATGCGACAACATTGGAGGTGGGCTTAAAGAATCAACATGCCTACTAAGATAGTGACAAGTATACTTTACGGGATTCAGGCCTGGAGGCCCGGCTGGTCATTCCATTCTCTCCAAAACATAATCCTAAGTATCGACTTCAAACGAACACACACTAGGAGGAGCTTGAGCATTGTCATCTTTCCGAAGGGTTTTAATTATCCATACTAATGGGATATGGTTAATTAAGAAAACGGAACGTGGTGAAGAAGATCCCATTTCGAGCTCTACGGTCATGTAAAGAATCTGACATCGTCAAATTCATAAAAATACAACGAATTAAATGGGAAGGTCACGTTGTCAGAATGGACGAAGACCGCACCTCTAAAAAAGTCTTCAATGACCAACCAATCGGTACACGAAAAAAAGGGTAGGTCAAATCTTAGATGGATTGATGAGCAGAAAAAGATCTCCAAGTTTTGAGAACTAAGAATTACAGAAGACTAATAGTAATAAGGCTAGCCTGAAAAAGGCTTCTTGAGAAAGCCAGTGGTCACCTTAGGCTGTCGAGCCGCTAAAGAATCAAGGAAGTGGAATATGGCCAGGACCAAGAATCTCATTCCAATATCTTATACCAGTAACAGTTTCTAGTTTCTCCATAGGGGGCATATACTAGTAAAATAAACATCGAGGAAGGTCCTTATCCAACTATAATCCCACAATCTGTGTAATTGTGACATTCAACAGTGTTGGGTTGGCTGTGCTTGGTACGTTATTCCTTAATTAGAAAGTCTCTTAATTTTTTTTCTATGGTGAGCCTGAACCAATCAGTGAATATTGCTGAGGCTCATTGCTGTTTCATCCAATAAATTAATTTTCTTGCTCAACATAAAAAAGGATATCTGTCAATGGTTCAGGAGAACACACAACTTATCATCTTGTATTAGGACCAAAATTAGGAGGAGTCTTCATACTGTGGTGGAGAGAATTCTTATTCATGATTCGTCAAAATGATCTACAAAAGTTGAGGCATGGTAGCGCTTCTTTTTCGTTCCGAAATAGCTAAAAAACTGCCTCCGTGGTGTGAATCTTGGTCCATTTGCAACATGCTGTCTAGATATAGAATCTTTAAAGTGAAACTTGCCTACAGTCATTTAAACACAATGCAAGGCATATTGAGATGTCTAGTATCATCAATCTGTGACAATCCCATTTTCTCATCCATCCACATCATTAATGAATTTACATTAGACATTGCAATACTTGCCTGGATATTGTCAGCAAAATTGACTAAGTGACAAAAAAAACTAATGAGGATCAATAATCATGCGCAAAATTTGTACTCGAGAATGCGAAAATTTGATGTTTGCAGCACACATTTCCCCATTTCTATACTTCTTTAAAAAACAAGTGTTTACTTTCGTTTTTTGCATAATTTTTCTTAAATTTCACTGCATTCATGCATAATAGCGAAATAATTTTATTACTAGTATCATTTATTAAATAGTGAGCTTCGAAAAATACTTTGTATCTTAGTCCTTGGAGATTTATGTACTATTATGAGTTTGTATTAAACTAGCATTTTGCGCTGAATGATTTTTCAAAACTATGTAAATCAACTGTGAAAATAATTATACATCATTTAGCTTGTATATAAATTGATATTCTAACATTCTTAATGCCTTAGAAGAGAGGAATGGATAGGATATCTTAAACAGTAATACACTTATCTGTGTGTGTGTCCCAAGACATTTCTCTCTCTCTCAGTAATGTGGATATTGATCTGTTTGGTAATAGTAAACGTATCTTTAGCACAAAAATCATCTATTAACTATTCCATATCTTGATAAGTATGCATATACTTACATACTAGTTTTGTAAACAAAGAAATATATTGAGAAATTCAATTAATGGATGGGAGATAATAATTAAAAACATAGTAACGCAATTAGTTATTCCTAACATTTTATTACTAGTCCTTTGGATTATAAGACTAAAATAATCTTTAAGATAATAAATGTCTCTTACTGGAAAAAAATAGTTTTATATACATTATTTCTTTAGATGAGCTTTCTAGAGTGTAAATAAAAAAAAACACGTGCCGAAGCATTTTGCGATAATCATTTGTAAAATTATGTGCTGTAAGAAGCTTGTAAAAGCGTGAACGATTTTTTTTCCTCTTCAAGTTATCCTATTTTGGATGTTTTCTTTGATGCTATTGCAAGCTCTTAACCGTCGCATTCTTACAAAAGAAAATAATATTTGTAAATAAAGTTCAAAGGTATATAGAGTAATTGTGCATAGTAGAAGAGGAACAGAAGTTAATTATAAATATGTGAGTTTATTTTTCATCCAGGATATATATCCAGTGATCCATTAGAAAATGCTTTCTAGCCTTTTATTAATGTAAAGATCTGGAGTGTTTATATTCATGGTTCTACAATCCAGGCCAGCGTGACTGTTAATTCTGGCAGATAAGTAATTTTTCCATTATTAACGTTCATTAAGCGAGAAAGCTTTCCCAAATAAATTAGGTTATTTGATTAAAAATAAGTTTAATAAACTATGCAAACTATGGTGGTACATAAGAATTTTTGGGAATATCTCAGGATTGCAATTTTTGAAGTCTACCAATACAAACGTTGGAAGGATCGTCACACACTAAGAACATTTTTCTAATAAAATTTTAAAATATTTTCTTACAACTGTTTTTTTTTATTCTCTAGAATTTTTCAATATTATATAAATCGTCTATGCATAATACCATGAATACGTGAAAAAAAACATTGCAAATTCTAAGGATCGTTTGATTAATGAGTCTTATGTAAGGTAGATAAGTGATACTGCCATCATATGAGTAGTCTTAATGCGTTTTAAGTAGTTTAGCTTAAAAAAAATTACCCCTACTGTGAAGAGAGTCCTAAAAATAGAATCCAAACTCTGAACAGCTGGACTCCTCTTTGGGAGTGCATAAAAAAAAGAGAAAAAAATACGAAAAACAATATACAGTTGACTCTCGATAATTCAAAATTGGAGGTACCAATGAAAAACTTCGAATTATTAAGAGGGTAAAAAAGTCTCCCAAAATACTCAAAGAGAATTTTTTTCTAACACATTTAAATTTGAAACTTTTAATTTAAAATTTAGACTATAAAGTTAACACAAGGCGTATTCACAGTTTCATACTCAGCTGCGGGGTATACTTTATAGTATGGGCGTTGGGTAGGCTCTTCTTGCCTAATCAATGCCCAAAATTCGACCAGTTTTTTTAATTGCTCTCCTAATTCGCTCTCCTCCGTCTCTTTCTTAACTTTTCGAACACGACTCCTTCGAGCCCCTCCAAATCTCTTACATTCCTCATTGGAAATAAAATAGTTTCACACCTGGTTCTCTCATACACTGTCCCCAACACTATTGATTCTTCAAGGCATTCCAGTCCGGCACATGCCTTTTTGGTGCCACATGCTATAAGTCACACGGATGAGCATAAATTGCCATGCCAGTCTGACGCAAAGTACACAATCCTACACATCTCTTCATCA
>BMAO01008199.1:0-21154 GCA_019973975.1 Trichonephila clavata
CCTCTTTCTGCTACCGTATACAGGTGGCAACAGCAAACAATAACAAACATTGGACTAACACTACAGGCGTTATACTATGCTTGGTAAAAAAGGCAGTTAAAGCATTCGCGACTCAGGGATGGCTTGATAGATTTTCAGCCGACGCCGAGTCATGAGTCAGGAAAACGACCCCAGGTCAGTTAGGCCATCAATTCTAAATATGAAACATGTTTCAAAATAAATTTTGTCACCTTTTTGAGAAAGAAGATGATTGTACTCCAGGTGAAACAAACAAGTGCCATATGAAACACATTCAATCCTGGCTCAACAATGGATGTAGCATCAGCGTTGGAGGACTGACGCATCCGCAGAGTGCAAAAAAAGAGATAATATTAGCAGACTGACGTACCCGATGTTATTTGAGTACAAATCAAGTGCAGACAAATGTGTGACCGCAACATGGTCATCAATGGAAGTGCGGCATGTTATGCAGTATTAATAGCCCCGTGGAGCTAGTGTGTCGTCTTTCATAAAGGCTTACTGACCATTTATGGTAAAAATGTCGCTTTTTATCAAATAATTAATCACTGGTATTGCTTCGGAGAAGGAAGACGATTGTGGAGGGGGGTTGAAGACCGATCAAATACAAGAATGAAAACAACATTACAGTCTAAGTGACAATCCCTTGCATTTCAGGGTTCCAGATTTTATCTGAGTGGTTTCTTCAAACTGATTGCAAGCCACGACAAATATCTTAATGTTGGTGACAGCTTTGTCGAGAAATGTTGCAAGGTACATAGTTCATGATGCCATGGCGTATTTTGTTTTGGCAATACAGTTTCCATATGAAAAAAAGACGAAACTTACTTTCAGAATGTCACTCATATCGTAGAATTGGAGACAACAGCTTGTAGAAATGTGCAAAATAAGTGACATGAAAAATTTAGACGCATTTTAACATAACATAGGAATAAGCGGAAATTAATAAGTGTTACCTCAAACCAAACGTTACAGTGGAGGCGAGAACAAAAATTTGTATATTAGGGCGACTTTTCTCAAACTGTAGGGCACGCGCCCTAGAAGGGCGTGATAACTCTACGAAAGGGGTGCGAGCATGTTAAAAAGTCGAAAAACAAAAAAAAAATTTAAAAAAAACTATTAGTTTACTGAAAGTAAGCAAATAAAACACATTCTGACATAATAAAAAAAAATACGCAGTTACACTAACATAATACTTATAAATGTGTCAGTGCTGCACAATGTATTTATAATTAATTTAACAAAAATTTTTTTAATAATTACCAGTGATTCCCATGAGCTTGTCATGTTTTTAAGTAAAAATGAACACAACTTATCTTGATGAATTGTATGGTTTATAATTAATTCTCTCTCTACTAATTAAAAAATATGTTATTCCTCCCTAGTGCCATTGTTTCCCACTAGACACGAGTATGTGATGTATTAGAGGAGGGGGGGGGGAATAAATAAGTAAATCCTCTAAAATAAGTCAATCCTTCGCAAACACTATCAAGGTCTTTCATTGCATTGAAAGCCTTCAGCAGTGCACAGAAAAGATGGTACCTCGGAAAGACGTATATATACGTCCGGGACAGTTGACGCTCTGACTGAGCGAAACGTTTATATACACGGATGGTATTTAAGACATTAAAGTCATACTGTAACTTTATCTTCAAAGTATATTATTATTGATTTAAATATATTGTGTTATTATTTGAGGGTGGGTGCGATGAAAATTATGATTGAATATTGTGTAGCAAATATTTAAAGTTCAAGAAGCACTGATTTAGGGAAGTAAATCTTCCTCCATTCTACTTATTGTCCGAAGGAGGCGTATGTTTAATGGATTAAAACTTAATTGTAGCCATGGGTAATCATATATGTAGTAAATACAAGGGCGGTCCAATAAGAACTTTGCCTACAAATGAAAAAAAAAAAAATTGGGAAAAAAATGCAATTTATTTTTCAAAATAATCTTCTTTTAGTTCGATACATTTGACCCAGAGATGTTCCAACTTCTTTAACCCGTCTGAAATAAAAACGTTTTCTCGAGGTCTGCAAAGAAGGCCTCCGTGGTGACGATTACTTCCTCATTCGAGTGAAATTTTTGCCCGGCAAGTTGATTTTTCAAGTTGGGAAACAAAAAGAAGTCGCACGGGGTCAGATCTGGAAAATACGGGGGATAGGGCAGCAGTTCGTAGCCCAATTTGATCATTTAGCCATGGCGACTGCGGAGGTGTGAGCCGGGTGCATTGTCGTGGTGGAAGAGCACTTTTTTCTTCGCCAAATCAGGCTATTTTTTAAATTCTGCGTCGAATCGGCCCAATAATTGGACATAGTACTGCCCTGTGACCATTTTGCCCTTCTCCAGGTAGTCAATGTATATCACACCTTGTGAATCCCAGAAAACGGTGACCATCAACTTTGCGGCTGATAGGACAGTCTTCGCCTTCTTCGGAGCAGGTTCAACGGTTAAAGTCTACTGTTTCGACAGCTCCTTGGTGTATACCAGTGGATCCATGTTTCGTCGACGGTCACTTAACGACACAAAACCTCCTTCGGATTGCGCTTAAACAGCGTCAAACACTGCTCTGAAATGGTCACACGGTTGAGCTTGTTATTCGGAGTGAGCAAACGCAGCCCCCATCGCCGACAGCTTTCTCATACACAAAATTTCATGTAGAATATGCGCCATGCGGTCTTTTGAGATGCCTACTATCTCAGCTATCTCGCGCACCTTCAATCGGCGGTCTGCCAAACGAGATCGTGGATTTTCGTCACGGTATCCACCGTGATTGCTGTTTTCAGGGCACCTGGGGGTGGCTCATCAAAAACCCACGTGCGACTTCGTTGAAATTTGTTCAACCAATTTTTGAGGGTCGCCATCGAAGGAGAAGCGTCCCCATACACTGCATCCAAGCTCTTTGATTTCACTTGCGCGATTTCTTTTCCAAAAACAAGAATCGAATCACCGGACCGATATTGCCCTTTTCCATTTTTTTTAAATCAACGGAACACCCTTGCTTTCACACGCTCTCAAACCAAAACTACAAGTCCGATCCGGCTGGAAATTTCGTCAGTAGCCGTCTACAGGAAGGTACTACACTATAGTGTATTTCTCTTGCGATATTGGCACCATATGGCAGTGAGGTTAAGTACTTATCGGACCACCCTCGTAATTTATTTATAAAGAAGAATTGAAAGAGAAGTGTCGACACTTTTTAAAAATAAAAGTATGATGTTTTACGGGGGAAAAATGGAAATTATAATTCACTGGGAAAGATTTGCTTCAGGCGAAGGTACATATTTTGGTAAAAAAAACATTTTACGTAAAAATACACAAGTGCCTCCCCCCGCCCTTCAATGTAAAAACGCGACTGTACTTTCTTGATTACTTAATATAAACACCGTGGGATATTTAAGCATTTCTAGGAAATTTTATCCAAAGTTGTTATGAATGAAATATAAGATACATATTTAATACAGTTTTAATTTTTAAGACTAAGTATCACAAAACACCACATATCTGCAAAAATAATTTATTTATTTACTCTGAAGGATCAAGATCACTCGAAGGTCTAAGAGTTATCAAACGGTCTTCTGAAAGATAGAAAACAATACACAAAACAGAATATAATATTAAATAAGAAAGAAAAATAGCTTTGCAAAAATGCAGAGCCAAGGAGAAGAGAAAATTACATCAGTCTATCGCGAATAGACTTGGAAATATGGGAACAAGAAGCTAATTTATTGTAAATAATATAGTTGCGAAAAATAAAATACAACCATGAGGGAATAGCTTTCCTGGGTAATTTTTACGAGATTGTATATGAAGGCAGTGAAAAACATAGTGATCAGCATTCCCAGGAGTATCACATATACAATTAGGAGCAGAAATGAACTTGAATTTATGAAGGTAAATAGGAAATGAGTTATGAATGGTAAGTAGAAAATAAAAAAAAAAATATCAATTTGCCTGAAAAGGTGGGGGGGGGGGAGCGATTAATATTATTTTTTTACATCAGCCAGTATGACAATTATTCCAGCTTGCGATTTCCAATGAACAAATTCAATTAATATGAATTTCATTGCATATCAGCGTTTATTAAACTGGGGGGCGTGATAACCCTACAAGGGGGCGCGAGCTTATTGAAAAGCCGAAACAATAGATTATTAAAAAGAACTATTAATTTACTGAAAGTTGTGACGGATCTATACGCGTTTCTACTAATTTCTTCTTTTTTCTTTAAAACAAAATATTTATTTCAACCAACCTTCATAGAGAAACCAAACGTGATTTATGTAAATGAGGAATATTATATAAATTCGGCTTTTGCGAGTTGAAGGGAGAGTGAAATGAGAGGTTAAGTTAATTTAAACGAGGTAAAGTAAAGCAAGTAATCTGTTGACACGTAGTTGTTGACAAGCTGAAGTTGATACGTTTGATGTGTGCAAGTAGAAGTGGTTAGTGAAGATTGAAAAGCAGTGTAATTAAAGATTACAGAGCGTGGAGCCATCGCCATTTGATCAGGTAAGAAAGTGCTGAAGTTTACCGTGACGGATCCGGAGCCATTAAGGATACAGGTATCATACTCTTGATTAAGTAAAAGCTGATTATTAGTGTGCGACACAGTTGTAAATGAGCGTATTTATGCTGTCTTAGATTCAGTTGAGAGTCTGTAATATTATCCCTTATTTGAGTATCTCACCTCTGCACTCTACCATTGTTTATATACCTTAATTCGAATTGTGTTGTGTCTGTTTCATAATTATTAATAAGAATTAATAAACCAATTAGATTGGAATAATGTCTGTGGATTGTTTAGTTTCCTCCAACACATCTAGCCGGGTTTACAGACAGACAGGAGGGTACGGATGTAAGGGTTAACCAGAGGTTACCACAAAGTAAACAAAAAATACATTCTGATGTAATAAAAAATAAAATACACGTTTGCACTGATAAATACACTTATAAATGTACAGTACTGCACAATGTATTTGATAATTAATTTAACAATTCTAAGTTAAGAGCAAGTTTAATAATTGCCAGTGACGCCATTGGCTTGTCATATATTAAATTATATACAGAATTCAGCATGTATCTTAATAATTTGTACGGCTTACAATTAATCCCTTAACTGCCAATTAAAAGTTGCGCGATTCTGTCCCCAATGCCACCGTTTTCCATGGAAGCGCGCTATGTGGTGTATTGAGGGGCGGGAGAAAAGGAATAAATAAGCACTCTCTGAAATAAATAAATCGTTCGTAAACATTGTCCGGTCATTTTATTCAATTCCAAAGGTTTCGAAATAATTTTAAGAATAACAGTGCACAGAAAAAATCGTACTTCGGACGTATTTATAAGTCCGGGGCAATTAACGCACTAGCTGAGCGAAACGCTTATATACGCCGATGGGCTTTAAGAAGTTAAAGTCATATTGTAGCTTTTGTGTCAAAGTATATTATTATTGAATTTAATACATGTTATTGTATGGAGGGGCGTGTGAAATTATGATTGAATATTGCGTCGCAAACATTGAAAGTTTGAGAAGCACTACTGTGTACATGTCTATACGATTGAAATTATTTCATATTTTCTGTTTATGTATTTTACTTCCATGTAGTGACGACGAGAAAAGATACTTTATTTTAATATATATATTTCCTGTTTATTTTTCATAAAAAAATCCATTATAATGGTAAAATAAACAAAAACTTTCCATAAGTATAAATTATTGTTCTCGAGATCAATTTTATCTTGGAAAGTGGAGATTAAAGTAGTTTCTTCTTATGTTCTGTTTGTCGCAAACACTCAAAGAGGAATTTTGAAAACTCACGATATTCATGTATCTTCAGAAAATTTGTATCATAACACAGAAAAAAATTTCGATGAAAACACTTTTTTAGAGGCTTAGCCAAACATTACGCGGGGTATTTCAATGAAATATGTTTCTTTTGGATATAATAGAACTACACAATCAACAAAGACGCTTCCCCAAAACAATGCTTGTACACCTGCAAACAGTTTATTTTAGACTTACCCTGTTCAGATTTCCAATAAATAGGAAAAATATTACTTTCCGGAAGAAACCACCGTGTTTGGCAATAAATTAAAAGTTCTTTTGAGGATGGTTAAAAATATGAAAGACAAACATGTTTACTACTCAATCTTAAAAAAGAAACTTAAACACGTTAGTATATAGATTGCAATTATAAATTGTGGATCAGAACAGTTATATCAAATGAATTACTATTTGGTCATATTTTTGCTCGTTTCTATTTGCAATTTGAATTCTCGATTGTAGTGTTAATCCAATGGAAATACCATTTCTCACTTCAAAAGTAGACTAGAATATCAATTTGAATGCAAAAAAAAAAAAAAACGCATCCACAAGAGCCTACTCTATTGGGTTGCCCGGGAATTAATTTCCTTGCTTCTTGTGAAAATGAAAGGCAATTTTCATATAATAAATATTTTATTAAAGTGTATATGTTGTCCATTATACTCTTATAGATTTTTCCATCCGTCTGGGAATAGTATGATGCTGCACTTATAAAATATTTCGTCTTTGTTGGTAAATGATGCAGGTGATTTTCGACCTCCTCATTAGAAGTAACATTTTTTCCATCTAAAGTTTTCTAAAGACCAGAAAAAATAATAATAAAAAGCAGCCAGATCTGGAAAATACGGTGGATGTGGCAGTATATTCCATTCAAGATGTAAAACCTTTTGGCGAGTTACCATTTTCTGTGAGGTCTTGCATTATCTCGGTAGAATACTACACCTTTTCTGTTGATGAATTCTGGCCTTTTCTGCTTAAGTTAATCCTTCAGTATGTCCAACTGATAACCGTACACTACAGAATTAATCACTATGTTGCCTGATAAAAGCTTATAATAAATAAGCAAATCACAGACATCAATTCGACGACACAAATTTCTTCCGTGAGAGCATGAAGAACCCATATGTCGAGCCTACAGGTTAAACCAGCGTTTCTCAAAATGTGGGGCGCGAGCACATCGAAAAGTCGAAGATAAAAGATAATTAAAAAAAAAATTACTGAAATGAGAAAAACAACGTGCATTCTGAAATGTTTACACTTGCTATTTATTGAAATCTATTCCAATGTAAATATTAGAAAGGAAAAGTAACACAATACTTATCCTATTATTTTAAAGTAAATAACTTAAAAACGACATACATAAAATTTAAAACATAGCTTAATAATTTGCATTGTTTTAAATCGTATTGTAGCTTTACAGTATCTAAGTACATAATTATTAACTTCAATACAACAGTATTGTACTGGGAAGAGGGGGACGCGATGAAAATTTTTATTGAAAATTCGGTTGCAAATATTGACAGGTTGAGAAGCACTGAGTTGAATCTAGTCCTTTCAAGTAAGCATGAAGAATTGAATTTGATAAATTTAACCTCTCAGTGACCTCACGAGTTATTATTCCCCGGCGTACATCCGCTTAAGATTTTGTTGCAACGTTTCTCAAATTGTGCGGCGTGCTCCCTGGGGGAGAGTGATAACCCTATGTGGGGGCGCGAGCATATCGAAAAGTCAAAAATAAAATATTAATAATAATTATCAATTTACAGAAAGGAAGCAAAACAAAATACATTCTGAAACAAAAAAATATAGAATACACATTTACACTAATATAAAGTACTTATAAATTACCAATGCTGCACAAAGTATTTGGTTATTAATTCGTCAGGACTAAATTAAAAACAACTTTAGTAATTTATAGTGATTCCCATGGACTTGTCATACACAAAATTTAATACTTATCTTGATAAAATTGTACTGCAGCTTTAACGTCAAAGTACATTATTATTGCATTCCATACATTGTTTTTGTAAGAGGGTGGATGAAAATTATGACTGAAAATTAGGTCACAACTATTGAAAGTTTGAGAAACACTGTTTTATTGAGTCTTTATCAGCTTCAACTAATGTTACAAAACGTGGTGCATCTAAACTTTAAACTTGCCGAATCGAAATTTTGCAAACCAGTATTGGCCCTGGCGTACTGTCATTACATCTAATTTTTTCATGTTTCAATATCATTTTTACATTTTTGATAGTAAAAATGTAAAATATGTCAAAAATGGTGCTTTTTACTTTGCATATTGAGAGGCAGCAACTAAAAACTACTATGTTGAGAATCAATTAGACTTTTTTATCTGCACAACCTTGCTATATCAATTCTCAAAATATGCAATGATCATGCGTTTAAGTGTAAGTGTGGGTGTGAAAAAATAAGATTATAAATACTTTCTCAGGAAAGAGAGGAAATTACCTTTGCGAATAACTCAATATATATATATATATATCATCATGTTTCTTTTGATGTTATGTTTTTCTTCCGATTTCTGAATATATTTTATATTTCTTTTAATGACTCATTTGCAGGCTCATACACACACACATTTATGGTCTGTCTGCACATATGCATAAAAATAATTCAAACATAAAAAAAAAATGTATTTCCAGAAAAACAATTTTGTGCTTTTTATTACATTCAAATCTATCTAGAAAGGAAAATAAATCATTTAAAGGATAAATTTTAAGTCCATATCAAAATGCCCTGGAGAGGAGGACTTTAAAAGACTTATTTCAACTATCCTTCACCCACCCACTTCTCTTGGGATTTTATGATGTTGTACGACTATATATTAATTTTAAGTGTTACATAGATATATATAAATCCTAGCATTAAACTTGTGATTTTACAGAAAAACATTTTTATAACCCTTGCCTTTTTTATTTGAAAAAAAAAGACAGGATTTAAATTTCTAAAACGAAAATATACTTAGCTTTTGTGCCCACACAATTCAATTCCTGGTGTCGATTTCTGCTAGAAATATTTTTAGTGGATCTTTTGTCAAGAAAAGAACCATGTTTACTAAATTTCTAGCTTAAAGATGTAAAAGTTCTAAAACGGGAATTTGTCAATAACGCTCCCGCATTCTCCCTTTGGAGTCAATTTCCGCCAAACTTGATTTTGGGTAAACTCTACTCAACAAAATATAAATCCTTTCCAAGTTTCAAAGCTGTAGTTTTAATTGTCACAACCCGTTGTTCGCGAGTGTGAGAGGGTTTGAGGAAGAAATAGTCATGGTACACTGGTGTAAGAAATTAAGTGAATTTGCATATTTTATTGAATTGCATAAAAATAATTGAACTGAAAAACAACTGCTTTTAGATAAAAATGAAAACTTTGTACTAAAAATACTTAATCGCACAGTGTGTGTAGGCGAAGCCAACAGAAAAACAAGCTTTATAAGCGCGTGTAGGTTAAGACGTATTTCGTTCGCCAGCACACATCGGCGAATTTCTTGATGTTACTTTGAAGCAATTGTTTCAATTCAAATTGTAACAGTAAAAATGAGTAAAGACCAATGTTTAGATGATGGGATGAGGTGGCGAATTGTTGGTAGGCTAGAAGCAGGCCAATGCCAAGCCCAAATTTGTAGAGAGTTCAATTTAAGCGTCATGTGTAACTTATGGAAACAGTTCCAGGATACTGGATCTATCGATAGAAAGCCTGGGAAAGGTCGTCCAAGAGCCACGACGGACAGAGAAGATCGCCATTTGTCGATTATAGCTAGGCGTAGCAGAGGGGCAACAGCTTCTCAGCTCTCTCGTTACTTGTATGCAGCCACAGGAACCCGTATGTCAAGGGTGACTGTTTCAAAAAAACTTCATGAGAGAGGATTGTTTGCCAGATGACCTACTGTTTGCGCCCTGCTAACGTCTACGAAGAGGAGAGTCTGTTTACCATGGTGTATATAGCATAGAGATTGGAGTATAGATCAATGGGTGACCGTTCTATTCACCGATGAATGTCGTTTCAGCCTAAACACCGATTCTCGCCGTACGTTCATATGGAGAAAACCAGAGGCCCACTACCTACCCTCCAATGTCCGAGAAATTGACAATTATGGTGGAGGAAGTTTAATGGTCTGGGCAGGCATCATGTTGGATGGCCGTACACCTCTCCATGTCTTTGAAAGAGGCTCTGTGACTGGTTTGAGGTATAGGGATAAGGTCTTGGAGCCCTATGTTCACCTTTTCAGGGGTACATGCGGCCCCGAGTTCATTTTAATGGACTATAAGCGGAGGTCACATAGAGCTCTTCTGGTTGACGAATTTCTAGAGAGAGAATATTCGCCGTATGGATTGGCCAGCCAGGTCTCCAGACCTCAACCCTATACAGCATGTCTGGGACTCTCTGGGGGAGGATAATTGCAACCCCTCTTCGAGAACTATCCAGAAAATGAAAACAGCGTTGCTGAATGAGTGGGACCACCTATCACAAAAATTGATAAACTGCTTTATTTCAAGTATGACATCACACTATGAGGCCTGTATAGCTGTAAGAGGGGGCCAAATACACCCTATTAACCCATTTCTTTTGTTTATTCCGCAACCTCTGTTTTATACCTTCGAACTCCATCGAGTGTTACGCTCGATCATACGTGTGTATTGCAATTGTTGAATGGTTGTTTGTTTTTTATTGTATCATGTATGTACATATCAAATTTCATTTCTATTGGTCTAGTAGTTCTAGAGGTAATCGATCCAGTCTGAAAATTCTCTTAATTTCTTACACCAGTGTACAAGAATTTCTAATTTTATTAAATTGATAACACTTAAAAATGCCTTTTAGTAACTAAACCCGAGGAGCAGTTAGAATTATTAATCCGAAGTTATATATCAAATGTATGTCAGCATTTATCTGGCTTAATGTCTGGTACGATCTGGCTTTGAACCTACTAACTCGTTCAGCTGTGAAATGTGGACGTCTTTTCCACTGTTCCGTGGATCCTTCTTCAACAATTAATCTTACGATGTACGACCACCAGTCACTCACACTATAATTTCCACTTACAATAAACTTTTAACCATTACCCCACCTACTCAACGACTGGCACTTAAATAGAAGTTTGCATTTGCATAAAACCTAGTGATCTCTACGGAAAGCGGTTTTCAAACTAATATCACATCTAAAAAGAATATTTCCCCCCAAGAGTATTAGTAGGAGCTTGAATAGAATCTGTTACATAAAATAAATGGAAAACAAGTATTTTTTAAATCTGAGCTACTCCACCAGAGCTCCCTTGTGAGCCCTGAACCCTCCTTGGGAATCTATCTATGCATTCCCCGTTCTTTGTGAATCTTTCCTGAGCAACAATAACAACCACACAAAAAAAAAGATGAGCTAGAAAAACATGTAGACAGCTCTGAAGAATAGTATTCTCAATTGAAAAGGAGCAGCTCAAGTGAACATGCGATTTACAGTAGCAGAATGCTCATTATTGGTAAAGCTACATTACCTTAATCATCCACACCGCTTCATGGGCTTAGTACCAGATAGAAGTTCGTAAGGAAGTTTTATTGCTTGATGTATTGAAAGAAATGAATAAGAAATTCTCTCCAAGCATAGGCCGTAAAGCTGTGTCAGAAAAGACGATAACAGATTTTGCCACTTTATTCACCGACAAACCATCGGGAACCTTTACTGGTGAATATTTCACGGACAATGTGAAATGTGATATGCTGCGTACTCTCGTGAGATATATTGTGCAGTGGTAGTCTTTGAGGACGGCAGTCATATTGAAGGTGGTTGAATTCCTCAGGTGAGATGTGAATTATAGTGAGTAAAACTTAACATTTCATAGTTGTTTTGTATGTGTTATTATTATTGTTTTTTTTTGTATAAGTTACCGGCAAAGTATGAAATGCCGGCATTCTAGAGAACGCCTAAAGCTATCTAGGCAAAGTATGTAAAAAGGTCATGATAAGGATATTATATCAATAACTTACATTCCTAAAAGTACAAATATTATTCTGACAAAATAATGAGACTGCCATTAAAAAAAAATCATCTAAAATACGTAAAGGAAAATGAAAAAGTTGTATCAAACGAAATTTGTCTTTCTTGTTAAGGAAACCAAATCTAAATAAATAAAAATGAATGTGTGTGTGTGTCTGTGAATCTGTTATGCCTTCCTAAACCGCTCATTCGATTGCGATGAAGCTTTATGGAATAGTTGTATGCATGCCCGCTAGAAGGTAAAAAAATCAAAGTTTCTACTACAATGACTTTTTAAAAAATAATTTTCTGATTCTTTTTTTTTTGGCAAGGTTCACAAAGGTGGATGTACAGTTCAATATTATAACGTGAAACATTTTTTTGGGGTTGAAATTTCTTTCGGAATTATATCACATCCCCAGAATCCGGAATTTAATTTTGCTCGTGGCAAAATTAAATTCCTAGAACAAGTTCACATCGTCAGAGCTCAGCTCCCCCTCTGGTAAGGAAACTGGGTGTAAAAATTACCAGTGGCAGTTGGTATCGCCTACATAGTGCCGCACTAAAAAAGGATATCAGCCCTTGGGGAATGTACTATGTCTGCAAATGGTAAATATATTAATCTGCAGCCCCATTGGAAAAAAGGAATCCGTGACGTAATATTGTATAGCAGTTCTCCCAACATTTTTATCTTCCACACCGGTCAACTTTTGATAATTTTACAATTTTACGGCGGCCCTCTGAGAGTGGGACGTTGATTATTTATATTGTAAATTGTTTTGATTTTATTATTTTATTGTGTTTAAACATGCCTTCGGAATAAAATTCAGTTGCAACAAAAAATAAATATAAAATGATTTTACATAAAATATAAAGAGATTTCCATGGAAAGTCGCACAAACACGAGAAAAATATACTCCAGTAAATAAAATAGAAATAATTTATTGCTCCTCAGTGGCCCGATATCAAGTGTGATCCACGTGTTCCCCTGTTCCGTGGATCACACGGAACAGGGATTGTTGACTATTGTTTTATGGTACTGACGCTTTCTTTAACAGGTTAAATGAATTTACTTTTATTTTTCGCAAACATCACATCATAGCTATTCGCAACCTATAGTGTCTGGGTTCCTTCTTAACAGTCATTTTGGCATTTGTATATCGGTTATTGACTTCTAGTAAATTATTTCATTTTTTTTTTTTTTTTCTTTTTTTTGCAGCATCAACTTGAATTTTGGGCAACTAATCGTCGAATATATGTTTCATGTCTATAGACTTTGACGTATCAAACCAATCTATTAATATGATTTATTTACAAATTTGTTGAGTAGAGCAAAATGTCGCTCAGAATTGTACCGCGTACCACATGTGGCTCGTGTGACATAGGTTGACGACCCCTGCTATAGATCATGACTCCTTCTCTAAAACTATAGCTTGCTCCTCCAACTTCAGGAAGCACAGAAAAAAACAATTTTTTGTTGAACAAGTTTAAATAAAATTGAGTATTTTGACATTTTCTAACAAACAGCAATGTACAACTAAGAAATTCTGAGCCTGAAACGCGCGTTAAAAGTTTTGTATCTTGCACCGCAATATTCGAAACGAATCAGGAATGTATTTCATACTTTGCTGGTTTCTCATTTTAGGCATTCTATAGAATGCCTAGGCAATGCGTGGAAGAGGAATCACATTTATATATGACCCTTTTTTACATCGTACAAGGTCATAAATACCTCTATCGGTGATTTTTTTCTCATTAAAAATTTTTTTTTGACGGATTTTATTTCAAATACTATTATTAGTCTGCATACCGAGTTTGGTAACAAAGCGATTTTTAGATTGAAATGTGTTTAGTGTATCTCAAACTGTGTGAGGGGAGACCCCTAGGAAGGCGATAAAACCCTACGTGGAGGGGAAAGGGTGCACGAGCATATCAAAAAGATGAAAATAAAAAATTATTTTAAAGTTATGAATTTACTGAATGGAAGAAAACAAAATATACACATTCTACAATAAAAATAAATATACATTCTGACATAATAAAAATACATAATTGCACTGATATAATGTACTTATAAATGTATTTGTAATGTACAATGTACTTGATAATTATCAATACTAACTTGATAATTATAAACAAGTTTACTAATTACTAATAACTCCTATGTGCTTTTAAAAAGAAGGTTTTATAATAGAGATTGGCACTCTCTAATTACTTTTTGTATATATTACTAAAAAATCTATATTTTACCTTCAAAACCCTACCGCAGAAATTCCGAATGAATTTAGAATGGATGGAAAATGGATAATTGAAGAAATAATCAGTTAATGTAATTAAAATTATTGAGATTTAAAATAGAATTAAACATGACACTCTTATCCTACTTAAATGTAACTTACTTAAAATTCCTTACTTAAAAGTAAGATGTGCAAAATTTAATACTTATCTTGATATTTTCTACGGTTTTTTATTGCAACTTTAGGTTAAGGTATTTTGTTATTGAATTCAATAATTTTTATTGTATAGGGGGCGATGAAAATTATGATTAAAGATTGGATCGCAATATGGAAAATTGAGAAACCTTGCTTTAAGAGATTCTAAAATTGTGTCAGCTTAAAAAAAAGTTTCCCTTCATATTTCTAGTTCAGAAAACTAATGTAGCAAAACTGTAAACATTTCTATAACTTGTCAGTTTTCAAAAATATTGTATTATTACAATTAAGGAACTGTTAGAGACGGGAGACTATAAATATATATGTATTGATGAAAATAAATCAATACAAATTACACGTGAACTTCAAATGGAATGCGACAACTTTAGAAACTACTCGCATACAATAATTGGAACAAAAATTAAGCAGCAATAAAAGTTAAAGACTTGAATACTCAAACTAAAATATATATTAACAATCAGAAACTATCATTCATAATATACTTCATAAAATATTTACAATATTATCAAATTAAAAGCTTCCTTTTTTGCCGAATTAAAAACCGACCACTTAATGATTTTCAAACAAAAACACCCACTCTATCTTTAATAATATATATTTTTTTTATCAAGCATTCCAACCAAAAAAAAAAGAAAGAAATGGATATTCACCAGCCTACTATTTTTAAATTTAAATCAAATTTGAATCAACTCGGGTACCCCATTCGGGTACTATTTCCGCTCTCTAATTTTTTCTATCTCCATTTAAACCTCCCAACCATTTTTGACAGTCGGAATGAGATATTTAAAAAAAATTCCAATTAGTCTTTCTCTACCTGTTAAAGATGCGGATTTCGGCTTGAATAATTGAAAGGAATTTTGATTACGCTTGCAAGATCATAATTAATCTTTCTAACATTTATTTAAGTTTAAATGTGCAAGAGGTATAAAAAAACTTTAATTTCCTAAACCACTAATGAAGATTTCAAGTGGTAGCATTGAATATTCCGCGTATAAACGGAAAACCTTCCCCTCTTTTCCCTTTTACCGATTTCAAAAACAACATTCTTTTAAAAAAAACTAACCGCCTCCAAAAGCAACATTTAATTGATATTGAATATGCTGAAATATCTAAAACTGAAGTGAGTCGGTTTCTAATAAAAACTTTTTTTTTGTTTTAAATATTAATGAAGTGGCGGTTGAATTGAAGTAATCAAATGCCAAATTTTTGGAGGGAAAAAACCTTTTTGAAAGATAATGGGAATTTTAATGTGTTCTATTTTCCACAATTAAAGACGGTTTCTTGTGAATAACATGAATTAAATGCAATCAAAACGATATGACAATATTTGAAAACTTCACTTTTATATAAAAAAATAACCAGCAAAATCAGTAATCAAAGCTCTGTTTGTGAAATCCTTCATGAAATTAAAATTTATATTTAAATTAGAATGCTTTTGAAAGGCATTAAAATATATGTGCTTCAACATTCTATTTTTAATCGTGCTTTTATTTCGAATACGGAATGGCTCAAATTTTTCTGAAACCAATTAAAACGAAATTAGCTGATTAATTATTAAGTCCACTTTCCAAGCAAAAAAAAGTAATAATTATTATTTATTTTTGCAAAGTAATTAACAAACATTCAAAGTTTGAATCTTGAATTGACGTATTATTTTCAAAAAAATTGTATTTGTGTTGTACTCACAATATAGTATTCATTATTCTTCTCCGAATTTTATTTATTTAGTTACGCATCGAAGTTTAAACAAAAGTTATTTGTTTCTTAAAAATATAATTCTTGTTTTCGATTAATATGCCTTAATGATTTCAAAATATTTAAATATGTTAACCCAGCTCTTGAAATTCATTACTGAAATATTTATTTCTATATTAAATCAACAATAATTAATCCACCAAATATTGTTTCAACTTAATGTGAATTCTCATATGTTTCAATTATTATTAACTAAATATTTAAAATGTGTTGATTCATATTTAAAAACATTTTTTTTCGTTCTAATATTGACTGTGGCATTTAAGACAAATATTTGCTTATAAAGAGGAAGAAGATAACAATTTCTATTGAACAAAAAGTATGTTTAAGCAAAAAAAAAATATCTAGTAATAAGTAAATTCTTACAAAGTGACTTTTACAGAAAATCCCGATAAAGTAATTTGTTTCAAACTAAATTCGGATTGAGTTATAAATTAAAATGTAATGGGGATATCTGAATAATTCTATTCTGCAAATTAATTGATACTTATGCGCGTAATGCCATAAATAATAAATTTTTGATTTGTTTGTTTGTAGGATGTCGTAAATTTAAGTAATTTACATAAAAAAAAGATGGAAACTCGTTAATTAAGTTCCTTTATTTGAATTATTACAGTGGCCGACAAATCCACCATTGAATTGTTGTCAGAACATGGAAATGATAGCTCGTCTTATGACATTATTGTAAGAAACAATAAATATTAGACGTTTATTTTTTAAAGTACAAAAGACTATGACCTATATCATTCACCTTTCATTATCTTTTGATTCATTTTAAAAGAAAACCCTTTTTTTACCCTTTTATAAGCTTCATTTGTATGTAACGGAATTTTTGCACTCAATTTTTACCCCTTTTAAAAGTTCAGATTAATTTGAAATTTTGCTCACTTGTCCTAGACCGATGACAATACAATAATTTAATATATATATATTTTTTTTCAAATTGTTCTGATCAGGGTCATGAGGATTAACGATTTTCCATTTTCAGATCTCATCCCGCACATGGCGACTCATTTCAGATCTCATTTCCAGATTTGGCGACTAAAATATTAAATTAAAAATCGGTTCGATAAACTATAAAAGGGTGTTTGTTAGTTGTTTTTTTTTAAAACTGTAATGTATTTAATGAGGAGTTTTAATTTTTTCCTAGGTTTTCTCCAAGAACAGTTCTTAGAATTAATTAATGTTTTTTAGGTTAGACTGTGTTAAAAATTATCCTAATTAAATATAAATAGGGTTTTTTTTAAATCGATATTAAGAAAAATGCAAGATATAAGCCTGACTGAAGCGATGATTTTACGGAAGGGTAACTATCATTTTATCTTCATGTTAACTGATGTGTTTGTACATATTGTTGTACATTACAGCTATTGCTTTCAAGAAGTATTAGATTTAAGTATCCTGCAGTATCAAAAATTTGATTTGGATTATTATTAATGTTGCCCTTTGAAGCTACATGAGATCTATTTGCGATGTACTTAGAAAATATAAACCTCGGTCAAGTGATATGGAGGACACCCAAGTTGATACTCCCCTCTCCAAAAATCCACACCGGCGAAGAGTTCGAACCTCGACAGATTTAACGCGTATCAAACATTCTGCACTGTAGCTTTTCAGCGGCCACTAGTTAGTAGCGAGTTCATAACTGTGACCACTCTGCTATCGTAATTCACTACAGTATTGAGATAAGAAGCTTGTGCTATGTTTTTAAGTTCCTTCAGTAGAAAGGTTACAAGCTTTGGCAAACGACTATACGGGAATAGTAACCCATCTATCCGTCATATTACATTATTGTAAGATGGAAAAGGAATTTTCGAACTGAAAATCGGGTGTTTTACAATCCATTTCTATCCATATATTGTAATACGCTGAACAGAGCCTTTATATCAAGAATAGAAACTGAAAATGTAAAGTTTTTCTATAAGAATGATTTCTAAAGGTTAAAAAAGGATTGAAGGGTAACAACCATTTGTCACACCCACCTGCGGTAAAAAGTAAAATCCACCCCCCTTTCCAAAGAAGAAATTAATTATTAAGGATTTAGAAATGTCAGGCAAGTATTTACTTAATTTATTAATACTGAAAATAAAATAAGAAACTCAAGTGTTTCATCTTCCCACCTGCATTTTGTTATTTGAACCACTAAATAATTGTTTCATCTAGCTCTTTAATTAATTCTAGTTTCTTTAATTGTTTTCCTTTTTAGCCAAACCTCCGATTCCACTATGTCATCTTTAAGCAAATTAAGGTATCCGACTACCCTAAAATAGTGAATTTTGCCTCAAATTGACAATTTTTTTAAAATTTTATTTTTAAGCCATCTTATTATCTTTATAAAAATACAAAGTTTATTGTTTTTTGTTCACTAGAATAAAAACTACAAGTGTTTTAGTAAAAACAGAAGAAAGACGTGTAACTTTGAAATGCGTTTTACTCGAAATGTTTTTTTTTTTTTTTTTAAATGATCAAACGGGGACAGCGATTGCGCAAATTTTTTGAAAATAATTAACAGAAATTTTTTATGTATGTTCTGAATAATAGTAGAAGTGTTTAAACCTTCAGATTTATTAATCATTGTTTTATTGCAAATTTAATTGTCCTTATGTGAATATAATCATTGCTTTTTTTTAAGCAATTTTATTTAATAATAACATAAAGTGCTCTAATTTTTGTAAAAATTTAAGTATATTTTTTTATCTTGAAGGTCGTTTCAAGAATGAATAACAAAGCAACACGTCAAAATTGAAAACCTGAAAATTTGTCCATAAACTATTTGTACAAAAAAGGGCCCCATTTATGTAACTTTTTGTAAATTTTATCCCTTTTTTCCCATTTTACTACTAATAATTTTTTTCTCTTCTTGACTTTAGCCTGTACTAAACAAATATAAAAACGCAAAAAAATCCCCATATCCTCATTTTTGTAAAAAAAGTTTTTGCATGTAGTCTGATACACCTTATTCCAGTTTTTGACGACATTGCGAGCAGCTTATGTATAGTTCCTACCTTATATTGACTCATTAATGACATCCCTATTATACCATACTTTTGATTAAAAAGCTGTAAAATGTTTTGAGTTATCGGACGAACAACTCGTTAACATTTCGATATCTAGCCTAAATATATTTGATCGATAACCAAGGAGAGTTTTCTTTTGAATCTTAGCCAACAATACGAAAATCACGTTAGGTGAACTAATAAGCTGTCACAAAATTTTCTCAGGTTTTATTTCCAAAAAAAAATAACTCGTGAATTTATTTTTTAGTTTCTTGATAGTTTTCTGTAAAAATAAAAACACTAACTTGAATGTAATACCTTTGTTGATAGTTTATACCAGTAGTCTTCAATCTGTGTTCTACGGAGTCACGGAGTTTACGAGTCACTGTAAAAAAATCGAATGAAAAATTTTAAATGTCTATGCAAAATGAATTTATGTTTTCTATGAAGTTTGAAAAACTACAAGTATCAAAAGCTCATCCCAGTCATTTAAACTGAAAGTTTTATTTAGACTTACAGAAGAAAGTCATTTATCCGAACGTTTATTATCCGGAGCTTCAAATATCCGAACCAAATTCCGGATACGTTTTAGAACAGTGCAATGCTCAACAGTTGTTTCGCGTGAGGCCAAAAGTGACGGGAAAACTTAAGATGAAGGATATTTGGGGAATTTCAGTTGTGTGATTTGGTAAACTTCTGTGCGGAATATTAGGCCAATTAGTTTTCAAGTGAGGGGGTGTATACGTGCTTTTTTTGTTAAGTTTTGTTTCTGTAGAAACCTGGATGCCATACGAGGCAGAAGACTGTGCATTTCAAATGCTAAATGATGATGAGATTGCGATTTCCGTGCAAGAAGAATCCGATCCTGTCGACGATGAAACGGATGAAGACGAGGAGAACAACAACGATGAAAGTGGAAAAGGTCCATTAATGCTGACGCGTTTTTTGCGTTAGAGACATCTATGGAGTAGCATGAACAACAGAGTGCTGTCCTACTCAACTACTGCTGCTCAAGAGAATCAGAGACCTTGCAGCAAAAAATTGAAGATGTACAATATTACAGCGAAAAATAAGTGATTATTTTCCACAATAAAGGTAAAATTGCGATATTTTGCACTTATTTTGCTTTGTCTTCAAGCCCGTTTCCCACATGTGATGATTTTTAATATTCGCATTGTGTCCGGTTTCATATACTGCATGGATCACATTCGGTTTACGGTTATCCGAACAATCGTAAATCCAAACAGTGTCCGGTCCCAATTGATTCGGATAAACGACGTTCTACAGTATAGTAAAGGAATATTAAAAGGGTTTTATTTCTTTATATATATACTACCTATTAGTATATCGTGAGTATTGTATTGTTTACTATCCCGATCCACAAAATAATTTTATACTCCTTAGTACAATGTTTTGTAAACCTTAATAGTTTTCTAGTGGAAAATACTTTCTCCATTTCTGAAAAAGAACATCTATACTGGAGAAGAGGAAACAACTTATCAACATATCAACAGATTTGAAGCTAAGATCCAAATTTAAGCAAGAACAGCTCCTAAATCTTAGGTTGCAAATTCATGCAAAATATATAGGATTTCTCACAGCTGTAAAAATTTAATGCTATTCCTAACAATGTATTTAAGTGAAAACTATTTCTCCATGTACGTAGCGACAAAAATAAAATATGAAATGCAACTGCAGATAAATTCAATGTATCTAGACTTTGACTGTTTTTGTAAAAATAAAATTAAAACACATATCCTTGTTACTAAATATAATGCATGGGTAGGTGGATCACAAATTAAAATAATTAATTGAGTACGTGGTAGGGTTTGCGGCCCTGGATCCGATGGTTTTTTCAAATCCCGGGATTAAAATAACCAATCCCAGTATTTAATTTTTGTCTGAATTATATTTTGAAATTTTTTCGAAGTATTGTGAATATGGTATTACATTTAATGTATCTTATTTACTTTTTTTTACTGTATACGGTTAATGTTAGTTTTTTTACGTGTTGAACCTTGAAAGGTTCGAGGGAGGTGTGTATGTTAAACCGTGAAATTTCATGTTTTCTCTTATTTTCATCTGTAACTTTCTAACCATCACGAGTAGGGTCAGAAAAGGT
>BMAO01008200.1:0-16947 GCA_019973975.1 Trichonephila clavata
TACGTCTCGTTCGAAATAAAAACGCATTTTTATTTTTATTCTAGGCTACAATGATGTTTAAAACGTATGCTCATTGTTTATACATGTTCTGTTACGTCTCGTTCGAAAATAAAAACGCATTTTTATTTTTATTCTAGGCTACAATGATGTTTAAAACGTATGCTCATTGTTTATACATGTTCTGTTACGTCTCTTTCGAAAATAAAAACGCATTTTTATTTTTATTCGTAGGCTACAATGATGTTTAAAACAGTGATGCTGGAACTGAAGGGCACGGCTTCGTAGGGGAGGGGGGATGTAATAATCCAACGTGGAATGCACAAACATATCGAAAAGTCGAAAATAAAAGATTATTATTTTTAAAAAAAATTGTTAATACACTGAAAGGAAGCATAATAAAATACATCCTGACATAAAAAATAAAAAGCACATTTACACATATATAATATCTTATATATATATATATCAGTACTGTGCACAATGTATTTGGTAACAAATTTATTTATACTAAATTAAGGACAAGTTTAATAAATACTAGTAACTCCGAAAGGAAATGTTTTGTAGGGCAAAGTTTATCAAAGGAAGTGTCAATCTACGGCTGCGTTTCTCAAACCGTGGTCTTGGGTGTCGTCCTCGTCACTTGACAATTGTTCAAAATTACGAGGTCCGTCGCTAAAAGCTCTCGAGTAGCTAAACAATGTGTGAGACATTAATATTCACTCACTCACTCAAAATGTGTGTGCACTGTCCTAGGGGGCGTGATATCCTATGTAGGGTATATCTGTATTAAAAATTTGAAAATAAAAAAAAATTAAGATAAGTATTAATTTACTGAGGAAGCAAAACAAAATACATTCTTACATAATAAAAATTCAATACAGATTCAATCTGATATATATACTTATAAATGTAACAGTACTACACAATATTTTGGAAAATTAATTTTCCAGTATTATTCCAAATTTATATAATATGTATTAGTTCCTCCATGGCTATACAAAATTAAATACTTACTTTAATAATTTGTATGCTTTATAATTAAAGTCGCATTGTGGCCTTAGAGCCAAAATGCATTTTTATTGCATTCAATATATTGTTATTGTGCGAGGGAGAGATGAAAATTATGATTGTGAATTAGGTCGAAATATTAAAAGTCTGTGAAGCGCTGATCTACAGTGATAAAAAAATTAGGGGAGTACAAAAATTTAACAAATTTACTCAAATATTTCATCTAATAACTACCGTAAAACAGAATGTAATTTTAGAAATGGATGATTGAGGAAAAAATATGTAATTTAATTTAAAAAATATTTTGTAATATGTTACAATTTTAAAATAGGAATAAAAAGTAACAGAAAACTTATTCTATTACTTTAAAGTAGATTCCTTAAAATATATTTTACTTAAAAATAATCTATTCAGAATTGAACAGTTACCTTGATAATTTGTACGGTTTACTCGTAGAACTAAGGCCGTACTTTTGCTTCAGCGTCAAATTACATCAATATTGCATTCATTACATTGTTATAGTATGGGGGGGCATGAAAGATGATTGAAAATTGGGATGCAAATATTGAAAGCTTGAGAAGCAATGTGTTAAAATGTTATTTTTCTTTTGTGTATTATGCAAGTTGCAATTATAATCAGTACACCCCCGCACTGATGGCAACACTCTCGTAGACTTCCGTGAAACTGTGTACAAAACTGTACCTTACCATCTCCACTGCTTATTCCAAAGCACTTGACAAGCCATTGCTTTTCTTTTTTACAAGCAAACTGTTTTCTTAAATTTATGATACCATCGCAGAATGCTTTTGTTGGTTGGAGCTTCTTTTCCGTAGAGATTTCTACATACACGTTGCACCGAATCAACAGGAAAAAATACCCGTGAATATTCTAATACGCAGAAGCTCTTCTCAGTTATTGTCAATATGTTTGGGTTTAAATCACAACAATCTTGAATTTACTGTTGATCATTAGTGGTGGGAAAAAACTTGGTATATTTCTCTTTCCATTTATGTATCCCTTATTGTAATATATGCAGTAGTTTAAAAACTAGGATTTTTTTAAATCAGCGTCCTTACTGTATATATGGCATTTTTGATGCGTAACATCTTTCCTCTGGGTTGCTGGATATTTGTAAGAGTGATTTACTGAAAGGGGACGGAAATGTGTAACAGGAAGTCGGAAAAGTGTGCGCTATTTGATTTGATAAATCAGCGTGCTTGGTGGTGTCTCTTTTCTACCCTCTTATCGGGGTCCAACACTAGTAGCCATCAAGCTGCCAGTATTTTTTATATTGTTAAATTTAACATTTAAAAAAAAAACGATTCTGATTCAAAAACTCAGTTTCGTTTGCACTTGACTCTAAATCCACTTCGCACATACCAGCAAGTCTTATTGGACTTCACCCAGAATAAATTGTCACCGTTCAATTGTCAAAGTCTCAGGGCTCACCGAACAGATTTTGACGTTATTTCACAAAGTTGTACGTTACTCATGTTGGCACAGACGGGGTTAGATAATGATGAACGTGTTTTGATACCTAACTTCGATTGCTGCGCACAATTTAAACGACCGGGCCACAGATCAGCTGCTGTTGCGATCTATCTCAAACAGAACAATTCACATGTTGGGACTCCTCATATGGACTTAACTTATCGTCAAACAAGTAGACTGAATATTGTTAATCAAGATATTGGGGACATATATGTGGCAGAATGCTTATTTGAAAATGAACAAACAGTGATTTCGGTGGTCGTATACAATTATCCGAATCAAAAGGTTCAAAAAATTAAAGATTTCCTGCATTTTGTACTTTTAACATATACCAAAGGTAGTCCTGCTCTTTTTTTAAAAAAAAAACTATCACCTGCTTCCCATAATTTTGAGTGGTGATTTTAAAGTTAACTTCAGTTTGCCAGAAGCTGAGCCGCTGATAGCTTTTTTGAATGATGAACTCAAGCTCGAAATGAACACAAATCTAAATGTTTCGACAGCTAACGGTGGTACTGTTATTGACGCTATTTTTCAACGGTTTTTAAATACTTTGAAAGCACAAGTATATGTGTCATGTTTTAGTTATCGTAAGTCTATTGTCTCCGCACTTCTCCAAATTGAGGAAGAATAATTATTTTTGATAAAAAAAAAAACTGCGTTACTCCTTGAGTTAAGTAAATAAATTTTTTATTAAAGATGTAATTGTTCGATAGAAAATTATTTCCAATCAAACCCGATTAATTCTTTTCAGAATTTAAGTTACCATTGCGTATTTACTACGATAATGTATCAGATGTTACATATCGCATGCAACTACTGTAAGGCTCGTTTCTTGCTTTTCTCTTGTATAAAGTTCTTTAAAATAAAACTACCTGAGATTATATATCACTACGTTACACAGAATTTTACTGTAAAAACAGCCAGATTCATTAATAGTTATGCCTATAGTTTCTTCACAAACTGTATAGTGTTCTGTAGAGCAGCTGAAGAAGTTTATTTCTAAACAAGGCAGGAATTATTGCTAGCATTCTTCAACCACTTTCAGAAGCAAATGGAAAAGAAAAACACGAGTGTGCGTGAGTAGAATACTTATGGAAAACATTCTGATTCATAATAGAGCTCTTCGTTAGGAAAGGATTTCGGTGTTTGTACACAAAAAACGTAATGTATTTTATATTATATTTCATAAATAATTTACTTTGTTTGGTGTAGTATAGTGTAATATATAATACTGCATTCCAATGAAAAATTCTATAAAACTATATGACAACAATGGAGGACCACAAGTTAAGGAATGAATTAGACCTTTTACTTTTAAAAAGATTATAAATGCATTTGATGCTTTCATAGAAAAATTAAGCATTGTTTCCATTTTTTTTAAAATTAAAACTTGTTTTGCTTGAAAAAAAATTCCTCTCATTATTATATCCTTTATATTTAAAATTATTTTCTCAAATATATACCATCCCTAATTTATAATCATTTCTTGCTGCTTATCATATTAAAATTATTATTTGATTTATAATTGAGATTTTTTTACTAGTCAATGCATTTTTAACTAAATATAATCAACTAAATGTTATGAATCTTTTCCTGCCTTTGCCAGTTTTGCCTTGTATTGATCCAACCTCCTTATACCCTTTCAAATATTTCAAAATGGCTTTTTGGGTAAATTTCCTCCAATTTTCTTCCGAATGTCTTCACATTTGTAGCTTCAATCACTTAAACGATTGGTTTTTATCACTTTCTTGATAATCAGTCATTTATATTTGCACCTTTTATGTAATTTTATTAAGTTTACAAGTTTAATAAATGAAAGAACAGAATAAAAACGCAACCAATTTCCTAGCTATCACTTTACACACAGACAATTGCTCTCCTTAGAGAAATTCAATAAACTATATCAATACAATTTCAAAACTTTTTCTTTTGCTTTCAAGCTCCATACAGCAAATATGAACAAAAACAACAATAGCCATGGTGAGGCTGTTGATAAAGAAAGGAAGTTTGTATTGCTTATGTCTCTTGGATGGTATTTAGAAACATTACAATAAAAATTATCACATTTATTAGAACATGAACGCTCATTTCTTATTTTTCTTCTGCATTGTGTGTAAGTGTTGTGAATGGAATATGGACGACTACCATCAAGCGCGATGATTGGTCAAATCAAATAGCGCGTGATTCCCTGTCTTCCTGTTACACATTTCCATCCCTTTTCACGAAATCACTCCTACAAATATCCAGGAACCGAGAGGAAAGATGTTACACATCAAAAGTTGTTTTTAACTTTTCAGTCAAATTAACTTCTTTACCTGAATCTTTATTTAGTAGTAAATGATATAAACTGGCTTTCGACTTTCAAATAGTATATTGAAAGATATTTTGTATATGGAAGGAAAATTAAACTTTTTTTATTTAGTGCGATAAATATTTTTTTTAGAAAGATGTTCTCAAAAAAGAAAAACTCTATGGAGCACAAAATAGAAAAAGGGAATTGCAATGAGTGGAAGCTAATCAGAAACTGGAGGGATCTCAAAATAAATATCTCAGAAACACAATAAGATTAGACGGGCAAGCAATTGAACCAGGAACTTTAGTATCAATATCTGGTTTGAAATTTCATAATGGAAATTTATTTCAAAATGTAAATTCATCTGAATATGAAGAAGCTCCGATTGTACCAATAGAAAACCTAGATGTTGATAAGAAAATTCGCCTGGTAATAACGTAACATCTCAAAACGAAGATTTTGGCTTTGAATTAAACGATCCAGCTATCTGACTTGATAAAATTTCTATTAAAATTAGAGATTATTTAATTAAAAATGTCCCTTCCAGCTTGATAACCAGACATTTTCTGAGAGATAATTCTGGAAGAAAGTTTTTAGAATCGTTGTATTATAGATCATTACCGAATGGAGAAAAAATATTTAGAAATTATTTAATATATTCAAATCCCTGAAACGCAGTTTTTTGCTTCCCATGTAAACTATTAAGTGAGAATTATTCAAAGCTTATTAAAGATGGAAGTAATGATTGGGTGCATTTAACCCACATTTTGAAAACACGTGAAAGCAGTACATCTCAACTTAAACATAGCTCAAAATGCAGTGAATTTAAAATGTCTTTGAGTAATTTATGTACCTTTGATGCATCTCAACAAAGACTTTATGATGCAGAAAAGGTTTACTGGCAATCGGTTATTGAACGGCTTATTTATTTAATTCAGTACTTATCCCGGCAAGGCTTTGCATTTAGAAGTCCTTCGAAAGAGTTGTATCATAGTGATAATGGAAATTTTTTGAAATTGGTTGAAACCATAGCAAATTCTGATCCAATAATCGCTTAACATCTCCACAAAATTGAAACTTCACAAAAGAGGAGCATTGCTCATTACTTAGGGATCAAATTCAGAATAAAATTATAAGAATTATTTCAGAAGGAATTAAAAAGCATCTATTATAATGATTAAATCGTCAGAATATTACTCGCTAATTCTAGATACTACACCTGATGTCAGTCATACCGAACAGTTGACTGTTGTAATTCGATTTATTTATAAGAACGAGGAAACCAATAAAGAACCCAAATTGAAGAGAATTTCTTAGGATTTCAGTATGTCGATGACACTACTGGACAGGGTCTGTTTGAATTCATAAAGGGACATTTAAATCGTTAGAACTAAATTTATAAGATTTACGAGGCTAATCTTACGACAATGATGCAAATATGAGAGGAAAACACAACGGATTGCAACAAAAAATTATTGAAAATAATTCAAGGGCACTATATATCTCCTGCTCTGCCCATTCTTTAACTTTAATTGTAAATTAAGCAGCTAAAATTTCCTTTGAAACAATTAATTTCTTCGGAGTAGTGCAGAAGCTTTACAACTAAATATCTTCATCCGTAAGACGTTGGTTTACTTTCCAACAGTATGTTGAAAATATAACTTTAAAGCCACTTTCCAACAACGAATGGGAAAGTAGAATTCAATCTTTAAGACAGTTGAAAAACGATTTGAAGGGAATTTTGAGAGCGTTAACAAATATTCAAGAAGATCAAACAAGAGACATGGAATCAAGAATTCAAGAACAAAAAATTTGATTCACACAGAAGGTTTTTCCTCGTTTAAATTCCTTTGTTTCATTAACATCTGGCACGATATTTCAAATTTAGTGAATGTAGTGAGTGAAATAATGCAAAATTCTAAATGTGATTTACAAATCGTGACTGACAATTTAAAAAATCTTACATCAGCTAAATAATCGTAGATTAGATGAAGCGTATGAACATGCAATTGCCAATGCAAGTATCGTTGCTGACGATTTGGGGATGGATGCTGATTTTCCACACAGTCGAGAAATAGGTTTTAAAAGAAACTATTTCATGATAAACAAACCGACAAACCAATCAACAACCCAAAACACAAATTTAAGGTTGAATTTTACAATATAATATTAGACTCTTCTTCTTCAATTACTGAAAGATTCAGTCAATTAAAAGAATATTACAATTGCTTCACAGTAGAACACTATGTACCTAATTTAAAAAACTAGAGTGACAAAGAAATTTTAAAACATTGTAAATAATTAAAACAAAAATTAACAGATACTAAAAATGTTAATGAAGAGGTCATTGAGGGATTAAATTTATTCGAAGAAATAAAATCGTTGCGATGTTTTACCAAAGAGGATATGACACCTATTGATATTTTAAATTATATTTATGAAAGCAATCTTACCGATACATTTCCAAATATTGCAATAGCTTTACGGATTTCTTTAATCCTGCCAGCTTCGGTGGCTACTGGAGAACAAAGTTTTTCAAAACTTAAAATTATAAAAAACTACAGGCGATCTACCATGGCGCAGAAGAGAGATTATCAGCCTTGTCAATTATATCCATAGAGAGAGTAATTTTGGATAAATTTTAAAAAAAAGGAATTGATACGAGCGTTTACAGCTGCTAAAACTAGGAGAATCAATATTTGAATACATTTTTTTCAAATTTTTATATTTTAACTAAAAAATGTTTTAAGTAAATAATAAAAAAAAACAATAAGATAAACGTGTTTTAATATTATAATTTTAAAGTTTTTCAGTTCGAAAGTCAAATTTTGAATAGTATAAAATAGTATTTTACTTATAATTTGCAGCACTTTATAAGAATGCCACAGAACCCTATAAAGGAGCGCCAAATTTCAATTTGAACAAGGGCGCCTAATACCCAGGCGGCGGCCCTGGTTCTCAGCATCATTTAAAAGCAAAATAATAGGAAAAATGCTACAACATTCGTACTTCGACTAACATTACTTCTTTTGTAAGCATTTTCAAGTATAGTAGGGATTGTTTTAATGGTTATTTTGCTTTAACTATTTCATGAATTTCATTTCTCCGAATAAGAATTATTTAAATTATTTAGAATGAAAAAAAAGATAATTTCGATTTAAGCAACTACTTAAAATTTACATTCGTATTTCACAACAATGTATCGATTTTGAATTACACGTATTTTTAATTTTTGGTTAAACTGCAAGATGAAATTATATTTGGTAATAAAATATTTTTAAAAAGTCTTATAAAGGTGGTGAAATGCGATGTTACCTAAAATCATTCAAGTACGCTTATTTAATCTTTAGGTTCTCTTGATAAAATTATAAAAGGTGTAATATTTTTGAAAAAAATAAGATTCTTTCACTTTATTTTAAATTATAAACCACAAATTTTTTTAAAAAAATTACGTTTTTTTTAAGTTTTATTTTATGATATGGACAAGTTCTACCGTAAAGCTTACTATGGTGGCGTTACAGTCATTAGTACCCTTTTCTTCTTCCGGTTAATGCAAAATCGCCATTTCTTGGAGCTAAAAAATTAACAAGGTATTTTAGAAAAGATACTGAAATAAATACTATAAAATCCTGAATCTAAATCTGCAGATCATCTATCCATTAGTGCAAAAAGAATTTCAAAAACATGCATTAAAAGTTTGAAAACTCAGTTGAATTTCGATGTTCCCATAGATTAACATTACACGGAAGTAAGTGAGGTTCACTCAATGTTGTTCTTTACAAAGTAGAACTTGTCATAATTCCAAACATCGATATTATATAATATTATTTTCATTAATAGTTAAACTTATGACAATTTTAACAATTTGAATTATTTAGTGACATTTGTAAATCTGCAGTAAAAAGTAACAACTAGATATTAAGGATCTGCTTTTATAAAAAAAATTACAGAATAACTGTGCATTATGAGATTTCTTTTTTGTGCCTTTTGAGAAAATACCTTTTTTCTCTTGCTTGTATAACAAAGTTCCGTTTCACTATTTTCTAATAAGATAATTTGCTTTCTAAATAGAAACCGATTCACCATAAATTATGAATTAAATAATTAAAACAATTAATGACTAATTTAAAGAAGGCTGTAAAAAGTATTAACTAATTTTCCATATGCAGCCTTCAAAAAGTATGCTTAAAATGTGGGAAATGCTTAAAAGTTCTATAAACAAAACATTTTGTTAATATCTATACACTCATTGCCCTTTGCTCATAGAGAAGTGGGAATGGAACTTTTATGAAACTTGGCGTGAAGGTATGAGTCAGGCACATATGTAAATAATTAGAAATGCAGCGTGATTGCGCATTGCGTAATGCCACCAGAGGGTGTTAAACTTCGTTCTCCTTGGATTACAAAACAGGTATATACAAAAGCAGAATGTGTTTAG
Source organism: Trichonephila clavata (assembly GCA_019973975.1). NCBI lineage: Eukaryota > Metazoa > Arthropoda > Arachnida > Araneae > Nephilidae > Trichonephila > Trichonephila clavata. The sequence continues at coordinate 9,231 of BMAO01008200.1, forward strand.
TGTATTTAATCTGCTCCTGAGGGACACAGCAGCTGTCAGAGTTCGAGAGGTGAAGAATCTTAGAAATGATGAAAACTGGGTAATCAGCTTGGCGAGTAACTCAAAACCTACGCAGAGGCGGATTAAGCTCGCTGGAAGCCCCTGGAGGTAAAAGGTTTGAGGCCCAAGGGCTCACGAGTAGAAAAATTTAAATAGAGAAAAAATTCACTGACCTTTAAATATCTTTGTAAAATGTATTGCTTACAATAAAACTCAACGGCTAAAGAAAAATCTTAATGTATTAAAATTTTTTTTAAGAAACTTACTAATCAGCTTACAATATTGCTATACAACTTTACTTCTTAATTTCTCTTTGGCAAGTTCTCTCATTTATTTCTTTGCCGTATCTACTTTGTCTAAAACATCTTGTTTTATATGTAATATGACCATGTTGCTCAATTTGTTTTCTCTTTCATAGTACTGCTTAAATAATTTTTAATTCACTTTAAAAATGAGAAATATCTTCTACATAATGCATACGATATCGTTATTGTTAAAAATATCTTCAAAAGTATCTTTACATTAGGATTTCTCTTACAACTCGATAAATTCCTAGTGAGGTCTTCAATGTATCTTTGTATTCTTTTAAAATAGTAAAAAAATGATCCAATTCATATCGGCAAAATTAAAAGATTCAATATCGTCTTTGTAAGATTACTTTAATTTTTGTTCAGGTAATAATCTCTCGTCAATCCAGTAAAGTGTTCTATAGCAATTTCACAAATCTCAGCTCTTCGGGATATTTTTCCTCTTACCTTAGCGCATAGGACATGAAATGAATTTACTGTGGAATTTTCCCCTCTTTCAAAATTTCATAACTGACATCTTTACTTTCAGCGAAAATAGATTTTCTCTTTGATCTGCCTGCGAGCTTGTCCAGTTTCCTCTTCAAACGAGAGTCCTGATAAATCAGTTGCTCCTTGCTTCAATTTTCTAAATTCATAACTACAATTTTGGATTTAATTTTCTAAAGATTTTAGTAGACAAGATCCTTTTAATGATTCACACTCAACTGATTGCAATGATTTGCAGCAGCATTTATTCTTTGGAGGATGGTATTCCAATTCAGGGTCATTAGGGAAGTTTCATATTTGTCCATTTGTGTCAAAAAGAAAATTTCCACCAGTATTGAGGTATTTTTTACCTCATTCGTATCAGAGATTTCAGCCATGTCCGCTTTTATTCAACTTTATCTTGCTGTTGAGGTTTAATTCAACTAGCTTCAAATAGTTTGCTTTGAACTAGACATATATTTATCACATAGCTTCATTTTGTTTTATTTATCTTCATTAGAAATAAAAATCACATCATCAAAAAGGAAAAGTGCAAAATCAACGAAATGTGGAAGACATGTTTATACATCTGGAAGATGACTTTGATTTACTCGCTATAAAGTTCGTGAATGCTATTTGTCATGGAGATTCGACGTAGTGAGGATGTAATTCCAGAATGATTTTAAGTTCCTCAAATACTTGCAGCTCAGTATGCCCACGTTCCAAAAGATCAATAATTTTACCGCGTAAAAATCATCGAAATGTGTCCTTTGTGTCATAACTATGCGGGAAATTCACTGAAAGGCTTATAAAGCACTTGTGAACAATCCTACTTATTTGCCAGTATTCCATAATATATCTCATAGATATGGAAGGAACTCTTTCACTCTCGCCATTGCGACGTACTATTTGTGTAATCTGGTGCTTCTTGCAAATTGCATATAAATCTTGAACGAGTGTGTAGTCATTTTACAGGTGATATATATATATGTAATGACTTCTTCTCTAACTCTCTTTAACTTTACCCCGTTAAATTAATTCCGAGTCCTTTCGGACAAGACCGTTATAATCTTAATCTAATTGCTCGCGAGCATTTGCATCCAATCACGACTCCTGTTACAAAAAAGTCGTACGACCGTCACCGCCAATAAAAAATCGGAGCAGACGGTTACGCGCTCTCTTGTCTCTGATTCTCATCATGTAGTCTGATGCAGCTAGTGTTTGTCTATTGTGTCGTGTGTGTCTATTTGTGATTACGTACATCTATGTCTATGTCTCTTCCCGTCTTGACCACAGATATTAAAACAAATGTTTGGCGCAGTATAGCCGAAATCGGCTCTTGCGCCAATAAACCTCAAAATCACTCACTCACTCAATGACCGACCACATCACATAATGCATTTATCCTAGATTTGGCCCAACAGAGCACTGAAACCTTCAATCATTTGCAATTTGCCCTTTTTTGTAAATGATTATCATGATTTGATTTTGTAATCACTTACTTTCATTAATGTTGTAAAATTGCGTGTAAACTGTGTGTAAAATTTAAATTTTGTTTAATTCTGACAGTTATTTCTTGGTGCGTAAATTTATATGGCAACAAGTGTGTATACATTAGCGTTCTTAATGCGGCATATTGTGTACTTGAAGCTCTGATAGAAATATCTAAAATTTCTAAAACACTTAAAAACGTGCAAAAAGAACGGAAGTTGCAGGTGAGTTATAAAAAGTAGTCAACAGATTTTGGCTCGTTATTTTTTTTTAAAGCCTTTCGACAACATTTTCCTCGGCGATTTTGGCTCGTTATTTTTTTTTTAAAGCCTTTCAACATTTTCCTCAGCGATTTAGTCTCTCAAATTTGTTTGTTATATATATAAAATGTGTTTTGTTCTTTTAAATTTGCTTATTGATATTTCTGTAGAGCATAATTTATATACGATTAGAGCATAATTTATATACGAGAAAATGCCAATGATATTTGAAAACGCCATTACTATTGAATACCTAACTCTCTGCATCTGTCAACTTTCTGTCATCATTGTCTTTTATGGTTATTTTCTTTGAAGAGGGAGTTGTTATACATGTATCAAAAAAGGAATAAAATAAGATTCAGAATTCTATAGAACGAACAATTAAAAGAATGATGTTTAGTTATTGCTGTATCATTGATTTTTTTTTCTACCTTGCTAATTTTTTCTGGCTTCTTTTCTTTTCTGCAAAATTTATGTTGGCATCTTTTAATATATATATTTAAAATCTGTTAATATCAGCCCGAAACCCATTTCCAAAAAATTGAAAACTTACATCAAATTAAAAATGCTTTCAATATAATTACTGCCTTTGTGTGTGGAGCTTAAACATCTAAATAAAATATGTAAAGTAACACAGTAAGCATCACTAAAAACAATTGCATATCACTAATGATCAGGAATAAAATTAAAATTACCATATAGCATGCCATTTGACATTCCTTCTGTTATACATTATATTATTTTTCAATCCGAGATAATTTCTACCTGTGGATGCACAGATTCTTATCTTTTGCATCATTTTGTAATATCCTAGAAGCAACATATGGATATAGCTTTTAAAAGCCAGATAAATGAAACTATCTGAATCACTCGTATGAAATGTTTCACTTCAGCAATTCATAAATTGCGAAATTTATATAATCCCCTTAAAGGTAAATAAATGGTTCCATTCACAGTGTTGATATTGTTGCTATAAGGCTCCTTTCACACCAAACGATTCCGAGTCTGTCGTGATCACTCCAATTCACAGCGATTCTGAATGAACCGAGATTGGCCTTCACACCGCCAATTATTCTTCCTTCATGGGTCGATCATTCTTCCATCAGTTGCTGTCGAACATGGATGCTGTTTTGATAAACGCTGTAATTTTTCGTAGGAGGCAACAGCGCTAGCAAAAGAAAAATAGGTTATGGATCCACGAGATCAATAGAAAAAGACCAGAATTTGGTATTTTTCATCATATACATCCAGACCTTAGGAAAGATGAAAGGAAATTCTACAGTTTTTTCAGATTGAGTGAGGAATTGTTTTCCATTCTGATGGATCTGGTGGGACAAGAAATTTCGAAACAGGACACAAATTATAGAAAGTCTATAACAGCAGAAGAAAGACATTCAATTTGTCTTAGGTAAATATAAATTTTTTAGTAATCTTTTTTCAATTTCCTTTCTAATGACTAATTACTTTTGTTTACATCAGAAGTTTAATGCTCCTATTAATTTTGCAACTGTTTCCTTATTAATTTATTTTCAAAATGTGAAATATGTAAAACAAATATAAGTATGGCTTTTATATTTCCTCTGTTAGTATCAAGTGTAATTATAGTGTGACAAATGTAACAAATTAAAAATATGTATTGTAATTATATGAAAAACAATTACTTTATATTAAAAATGTGTTTTAAAAAGGAGTTTCTTATTAATAGTAGCACACAACTGGTTTTTCTTTAAATTATAATCTTAGTAATATTTTTTGAATTATCTTTTCTTATGACTAAATACTTTTGTTCATTTCAGTAGAAGTTTAATGTTCTAAGATATCAAGCTATTTATTTCATAACTGTATTCTTATTAGTTTATTCTCAAAATGAAATATATAAAACAAATATAAGTATGGCTTTTATATTTCCCCTGTTAGTATCAATTGTCATTATAGTCTGACAAAAGCAAAAAATTATAAATATGTATTTTTTAATTTATGAAAATAAAATTACTCTTAAAAATAATGTATCTAATGTTTTAAAAAGGTATTTCCCATTAATTGTAGCTTATAACTATTTTTTTTCAAAAATCGTTTTTCTCTGTGTTTTTTTAATGCTTTAATTAAAAATTTTACTCCTCACATATTTGCCAATTACTTTTTTTGTTTTGTTTTAACCACTGTATAACAAAATTTGGAATCCGTAACATTAAAAAAATTAAGTTATCAATGGTATTGGTGTTATTGTATTTTTGCATTCTCATAAATATTTAATTTTTTTCTCTTCCAAAATTAAACAATTCTAATGAAATTGATCTCTGGAGCTGTTTCAAACATCCTTCAGAAAATTACACCTCCCCCCTCCCCTCCCACATTTCATTAAAATATTCTTAAGTGAAGAACAAAGTTTTCAAACTGAATAAAATATATATAGAAACTTTTTGCTATAATCACAAATAAAATATAAAACAAAAATCCAAACACTATTTATTCAAATCCATTTTTTCTTTCAGCAACTCAAACATTTGAAAATTGAAATTTTCAGCTGGTGATAATGTTTTTAAATAGGGAAGCATACTTATAAAAGGAACATCCTATCTGGATCAGTTTCATCGACCCTTGATGAAATAATTTTTTTCAGCTCCTCTAAATACTCCCTATTGATATCATCAGGAGCCATTTCTGGAGTTTGCTTTTTTCTTTTGATACTCCTCTTGGGAGTTTCCAACTCCTTTTCAATACTATCATCCAGACTGCATGGAATTTCAGGAATAATTTCTTCTGACATGTGTTCTGCATGATCCGCATAAAACAAGACTTCTTGTTGTTCAAATGCAGCATTGCCAGAAATACTCCTGGATTCCAAGCCTGGATCCAGAATGATATCAGTTCGTAATATGGCCTTGTAGATTTTGGCTTGGCCCCAGATCCAGAGGGTTTGTGTTTTTCCCTCCTCTTTGCCCTTATATAATTTGATCGCAATTGATGCCACCTTTCCTTCAGTTGCTCTCCTGCAAAGAGAAAATGTATAATTAAAAAATGTCATGTTAGTAAAAAAAAGATTAACAACTCTTAGTTTCTTTGATCATTAACACATGTAACAGAATAAAAATAATCTTTATAGAGTGATTATATACTATTATTTGTTAATCATGCATGTTTTTCCTTTATTTACAGCTATCTCATCACAGATCATTCATTCACATCTTTAATTTTTTATTATCGTGTGGGACTGTCGACTATCCATGAAATAGTCAAAGAAACAACACAAGCATTATGGAATGCTCTACAACCATGCTATATGGCAGTTCCTAGTCCAGATGAATGGTCAAAAATAGCCCAGGACTACAATGACAAATGGAACATGCCAAACTGCATTGGCAGCATATATGGGAAACACTGTCGCATACAGCGTCCACCCAATGCTGGATCTCTTTTTTACAATTACAAAGATTTTCATTCAATTGTGTTGCTTGCTGTTGCTGATGCGTGCTTCACTATGATAGAAGTGGGTGCTTATGGAAAGGAAAATGATCATTCCATATTCATCCAATCTGAAATGGGAAAAGCATATAATGCATGGCAACTGAATGTACCGTGAGGGGAATTTTCATTGCTCGGTTCTGCACACAGAACAGAAATATATGTTGTAGGGGATGAAGCATTTCCCCTTCAAAAGAATTTAATGCAACCGTTTCCCAGAAAAAACTTAGATTTTGGCAAGCGGAATTTCAATTTTAGGCTCTCTCGTGCTCGAAAGTCAGTCGAGTGTGCCTTAGGGTTTGGGCCAAAAATTTGAAATTTTACAATCCTGCATAAAAACCGATATAAGCCAAACTGATACAACTTTAAAATGTATTTGTGCATTGCACAACTTTGTAAAAAAACAGCAAAGCCAGAGGGATGCTATTTTAGAACAAGAATTGTTCCCTTGGCAAGGAGAAATTAGCCAGTCCCTCCCATTTATCTCTCAGAGAAGAGGAACAAATGAGGCAATAAATGTAAGAATTCTGACCAGACCAGATATTCTGGTAAGACCGATATTCTGAAAGACTAGTTTTTGGCCCCCAAAGGGTTTTTAACTTGGCAAAACCAAATGTAAATTTTAATAAAGTATTCTTACATATTGTATTATGTCTAATTTTTATTCAAACAAAGTGTTATTTCTTTTTGTTTTATAATAATGTATCATACAGTTGCTTTCATTTTTTCATACCATTCTAGTTTTGATGAAATGGTACAGTTTTTTTTTTTTCTTTCGGTAACTGAAAATTTTGCCTTTTTATTTTGATAAACAATTTTTTAATTTTCCCAAAAAAATGTGAATAAATTTTAGAATTTTGTTTAATAATGTTGTTTTTTAAATTATTTGTATAGATACAGTCAATAATATAAAGTTGAAGAAACCAATGAAAAACTTAGAATTATTAAGAGGGTAGGGAAAAACTCCCAAAATACACAAAGAGAAATTTTTTTCTGACATTTAAAATTTGAAACTATGTAATAAAACAACAATTGTGTACATATGTATAAAATTATTTTAAAGTATTTTTAAAAAGTGCATATATAATACAGTATAAATATTCAAAAGTTTAAAGTCCTGTATTAAAAGTATTAAATTTTTATATATATATTTTAAGCATTATGTATGTATTAAAAACAACTATTAAAATAATAGATACTGTATTTAATTAATTTTTTTGACGAAAAGATGTGTCATCTTTTTTGTTTTATGGCATTCAATCTAACTTTCTCAGTAGATTTTTCTAGAATAAATGAAGCTTGAAAAATGTCTACATCAACATTTTTCAAGGGAAAAGTTGCGTAGTTGGTTTAGTGACACTTTAACTTCTGTCAGAGTTATCAGAGTCAACTCCGATGGTCATCAAAGGGGCTATGTTACAGGGAAGGCAATACAACACAAAACATGTAAGCACCAGCCTGTTTACTACACGACTCTAGATGATAGTGAATGTTTGAATTGTCGAGAGTTTTATTAGATCTCTTTGAATTATTGTGTGTTGTATTCTGGCCGGCCACAGATTTTATTTCAAAATATTGAGCATTCCCAAACGTATTTTTGTTCGAAATATCAAGAGTTTTCCTAGGGGCTGAGCATGTACATCGAGTTAGCAAAAGTTGACTGCTTATTGATTCACATAGAATTTGAATAAT
>BMAO01008201.1:0-15803 GCA_019973975.1 Trichonephila clavata
TTATTGCATGTAAACATGTGAATTAGATCAATTGCATGGGACCTTGTAAATAACATGGGGCTCTTTGGGTACCTCGCCAAATTGGCGAGATATCGTTTAGTTGGCGACAGTTTTGGCAACTTATTTTGTCACCAAATTTTTTGCAAATTTGGTGATATTGGCGATATTGACGACTTCCGGTTCCGGGCGGGTTCTCCTATTTTCTGAATGTTCTACCACTTTCGCCGTGTCTATATAAGGCATACTGAAATGCAACAGGGCAGTTGTTATTCAGATTTCTTGAAGCTCAGACGCGCCAGCAGCTCTGTTACTTTACGGTGATTCCGTTGTGATTATGCCGAAGGGAGTACAAAACCTACGGCTTTGAATTTGATCTATTACCCGCGGGATCAGTACATTGCGTTGGTGTTACTGTTGTGTTGTATTACTGTGACTTCGGCTGTTCTTATGCCTTTCTGAACATTGTATGCTTCTTTGGCTGATAATAAAGAACTGTTTTATCGCTGTCCTGATTAAAGTCTATTCAATCCCTGAACCCAACAGTGAAATTCGTTACAATATCAATAAATACATAAAAAGGTAACTGCTGTATTTTTCTTTTCAGATTATAGTGGATCATAAGTAATAGCATTTAATTTTTTTCCAGTAAATATTTGTGCAGACTATTTTGGAGTGATTCATCTCTTATATGCTAGCTGGTATACTTGTTCTTCGAGCGGGTGAATTGAAAAATAAAACAATAGAAATTGAAAGATAAATAATTGTTCAATGAGTTAGTTTTAAGTAAATTGCAAATTAAACAAAAAAAAAAAGGCTCTTAGCATATATCTGCTCAATAAAAAAAATCTGTCAATCCTTTTTTAGATCTAATAGTTGAAACAAGGATTATTTTTCTATCTATAACTCCCCCGTAAACTCCTTAAGGGTTAATGTTTAAAACTCTCTTCTTAGTTGATCTCTGCTCAGCAAAAGTAACATGCTTTCCGAATTTTAAAGCTCTAGGTTCAGTAGTCATGAAAGGGAAATTTTTTTAATATAAAACAGTCTCGTAAAACATCCTTATGTGGCTCATTACTCCATGAAAGGAACATACTTGCTAAATTTGAAGTTAGTAGGTCCAACAGTTCAAAAACGGGAATATTTATGTATGGGTGTCGCCCCTATAACTCCTCGAAACTCCCCTCTGGGGTTTACTTTTGTAAAATCTCTTTTATAGGGGATCTCTATTCCTTGACAGAACATGTATGATAAATTTTCAGTATGTAGATCTAGCAGTTAAGAAACGGGAATATTTATCCCTGACGCCGCTTTAACCCTCGTAACCCAATGAGGGTCAATTTTCGTAAAACTCTCTTTTGTAGAGATTATTTACACCATGAAGGAACATTCCAAATTTCAAATCTGTAGGTCGAATAGCTTTGAAACATGTTTTTTTTATTTATCTATATGTATAATCCCTCGCCACCCCACCCCCTTTAGGTGTCGATTTTTTCAAAGCCCTTCCTCGGCGAATCTCTACTTCATGAAGAAAACATGCCCGCTGAATGTCAAGTCTGTTGGTCGAATAGTTCGGGAGATATCGTGATGAGTGAGTGAGTAACCCTGTTACAAATTTTGAGTAATGGTAAAATAGTGTAATTAATTTATATCTGGATGCGTAATACGTTAATTCTTACTTTCTGTTGTATTTATTTTATGTTAAAATTGTAACATTCGCAAGTAACGCCGTTCCTTCCATTGTCATGGCGATTCAACAGAAACATAGCGGAATGTTGTCGATAGAACCAAGTTGGCATCATTTTTGGCAACCACGTTGGTACCTTGGCAATGGAATGAACGGTGCAGAAGTTGATATGCTGTAGCACAGTCTGGTGGGGAGCTGCAACAAAGAGGATAGCACGTAAATCTTCTCCACAAAAAAAATACATATTCATGTCAATTTTCATAGCGATCGATGAAACGGTGTTGGAGTGAAACGATTTCATGTATACAGACATCCATTTACATATTTTTTATAAATTTGTATGCGTAAATATAAAGCCTGAATTAAACTATTCATATTCTTCCAAAGCCAGTATCTGGATTTTCAGAGTTCATGTCTTACGAAATCAATTAATGAACTAAATTCATGTCACGTCATTGCCATGTGACAACTACTACCACGTGGCTCCATCGAATCAATTCAAAAGTTCCTGTGACGTCACAGTTACATGATGAATACAACACGTGTTTCCAACTAATCAGTTAATACGCTTCACTGTTGCCAACTTTTGCTTTTTGACGAAACTTTGCATTAAAAAGTACATAGTAGTAAACAATAATAATAACAGGGCCGTTTTTAACCTCCCCGCTATCCTACGTATTTCAATAATTACGCACCCCCCTTACCCTATTTCCAGAGCCTAGTAGTATATTCCTTCAGTTCTTACTTTTTCCTTTATTGTTTCGGGAATGATTTTCCCCTTAATTCTTTGACTCCTTTCCTGTTGTTTGTTTTTGCTGTTTGGATAGTCATTCCATTATCCACTACTAATGGACCCGCTGTTGTGGACAGACAGTCGTAAAAAAAGAATAGTAGTATGGTTTAGACACTCTTGTTCACATTTCTTACTATACGAAATCAAAGACCACCCAACCCTATGAAAATCAGTACTGTAAGTAAATGAATGAAATCGTTTGGAATTTTAGTATAGAGTATGCATTATTGAATGAACTGTTTTTTCAACTTGTTAATTATCATCATTTTTTATCGCTTATCGCTTTTCTATCTATTACCTTTCGACATCCTTATACCTTGTAAAGTCAAATTGTACTAGTACAACTTGTTTGGTTTCTTCGAAAACCGAATGAATTTTTCAAGAAAATCATTCATATCATAGCAATCAATTTCCTTTCAAGTACCATTATGAGTGCATAGCAATACACAGTTGTTAAGATTTTCAATTTCTAGAGTGGATCTCATTTCAGTCTTTACTCACTTGAGTGCAGAAATACTTCTCTCACGATTTGCTGAGTGGTGGTACGTTAAATGTAAATTTAATTTTTTCTCTTTTTTCGTTCTCTAATTTTTTGCGACCTAGGCCTTGCGAGCAAGCGAAAGGCGACCCTGAATAGCGCATATAAATATACAAAATGTATTTGATTCGAAATGACTCGCAAGAACTAATAATTATTTTATTTAATTTTGAAAAAGATATTGAGACATCTCAATACTTGAACATCTTTATTGAATCATCCATTTTGAAATATTATCTAAATTTTTCAAGTACAAATCTGACGTCCATTTTGAATTCATTGCAGGACATGTGATTGCATTCATGCATTGACCACCTTGAATCGGGCCAGATAATAATAGAATTATGATCTCAGATAATGGAATAGTTCAGTATCTGAGAATAGTAACCCCTTCGCTCCTGAGAAAATGACACATTTGCTCCTCAGCGCCACCGTTCTTCCCACACGCACGCGTAGTTATTCGGTGTATTGGGGGGGGGACATAAATAATTGTAAATCCATCTGTGAAATAAGTAAATTCCGCAAACATTGTCAAGGTGATTGTGTTGCGCACTTTCAAAGTATTTGTAATAATTTAAATTATAGCAGCGCGAAGCTAAGGTTTGTACTTCGAAAAGGCATATCAAGGACTCGAGGCTGGCATATCATGAGTTCGAGACTAGTGCCGAGGAAAACCCGCTGTGTAGAGGAGGCCGATGCACGTTAAATTTATCTAGGCTCAATGTCCTCCCGTTGTGGTAGTTACGAGAAAGAGGTACTAGCTCAGGGGTGGTCCTCGTCTCTTGACTGAGATTCAAAACTACAGCATCCATCTCCAATATCCCTCGTGCTGCTTTATAGTGTTATATTGCCACATTAATAAAACTCTCACTGTCTCTGTTGGAAAGGCATGTTATACACCCGCGGCGTTTAAGTTGTTAAAAAAACGTACGTTAAACCAACTACTATTGTAACAAGTAAACAATTTTAAGAAACCTGAAAATGGTTCTGGATAATGCATAAAATGAACTTCTATATATATTACGTTAATTTTTCGCGAGACTAACTCTGGTGAGGCTTAGTTTCGATCCAGGTCTCATCTTTTTAGATACAATAGGCAAGGGGATTTTTCCCATTTTATGTTCCAAGTCATTGATTCCAGTGGGTCCTCACGACGGTAATGTGCACAAGATAAATAAATAAGATATTGTTAATAATCGTAACAATATTGGTATCACTGTATTGAAATCATAATAATTACAATTATCAACGTTAAGATGAGTATTATCAACATTAGTATATAATGGGTTGGAGGGAAAGTTCTGTCGTGTTTTATAGAAAATATTTGAGTTCGTTTATAAAAATACGTGTTTAATATTAATCAATTATGTATGCTCCGTTATTTGTTACAACCTGTTGCCATCTTTCAGGTAACTTGTGAATTCCTGTTTTGTAGAAGTTCTCGTTCTTGGAGTTAAAATAGTCAGCAACTGCCTTAGAAACACTTTCAAAAGACTTGAAATTTTTTCCAGTTAAATAATTTTGCAGACATCTGAACAGGTCAGATGTCTGCAATGTCAGGTGAATACGGTGGGTGACTAAGGACGTCCCATCCTAAGCACATCCGGTTTTTTTGTGTCCCCATTGCAGTATACGGTCGAGCATTATCGTGGTGGAACACTATGCCTTTTCCACACGCTAATGCAGGCCTTTTTTCTTTGATAGCTGCTTTCAATTTATCCAGGTGATTGCTACAGATCCGCGTTAATGGGTTTTCCCTGTTTCAGCAACTCGTAGTACACTAGACCTTTCCGGTCCCACCACAAACAAAGCAGTACTTTTCGTCGATTGATACTTGAGGTTTTGGAACTGTTGCTGATGATGTTCCTGGTTTGCAGTAAGATTTTTTTCTCTTAATATTCTCGTAAAGAATCCACTTTTCAACTCCAGCTTGTCCAAAAATGGTTCTACATTGTGTCTAATCAGATGTTATGAACACATTCTTACACGATCAGACAAATTCTTTTCCGTTAATTCATGTGGAATCCAAACACTTTGCTTTAACACAAACCCAAGATATTTAAAGTAATCTCCAACAGTTGTATGATGAATGCTAAACTCTTCTGCAATTTCTCGACTTATTAAATGTGGATTATTTTCCAACATGGATCGCAAAACATCATTATTGATCTTGGATGGTCGTCTATAGATCGATCACTTTCTTGGAGCCTCAGATCCCCGGAACGAAATTTGCTAAACCATCTTTGACAAGTACGGACATTTACAGTATCTTTTCTAAACAGAGCACATAAATTTTTACATGCAACCGATGCATTGCTTGCTTTTTGGAATTTATATAAAATGTAGTGTCGTAAATGCACTTTATCTACTGAGATGCTTTTCACTATAAATATCATAAGTAAATGATGAACGGTAAAAAAAAGACTCCTTTTATGTTATACAGCAGCTAAAAAAACACACAAAAAAATCTGAATGACTAACTAGCCAGATGTTTTTTTTTATTTATAAGAAAAATCACCTGCCTATTTAAAATACGACAGAACTTACCCTCCAACCCATTATAACTACAGATTAACAAAGTTAGTATATATTTCATTTCCCCATTAAAATATACGCAAATAATAAAACGTAGCTGTCATCATCCTTACTATCTCTCTCTTTCTATATATATAAAAAAGTTACGGAAGTATTATAAATTTATTACGTATTTATTTTAAATTTATTATCGCAACAATGTCAACTTTCGCTAAGTTGGCAACCCTCATTTCGCATGTGTCGTACTCATTGAATTGGCAACCATGTGCTTCGTTTCATATAATGTCGCCAGTACGGTTGGGACAGTACGTTAGAGTCAGTCAAGAGCGAATTTTGAGGAAAAAAAGAGAAAAGAACAGATAAAATAGAGCTACATAATGCATTTAAATTACAGTTTTACAATTTGAGCAATGAGTATAAACACTTGTACAATTTGTACAATGGGGGTTGGTACATCGTTAGGCGGACAGGTTATATTAAAATAACCCTCCTATAGTTATATTAAAATGAATATTGTTTTTATTAAATGTTATTAATTTTGTAAGATAACAATAATATCAGTGATATTATCAGTATTAGTATATATCACATCAATATTCAAGTAAATATCTCATTAAATAGTAAATGCAATATTTTGGATGTGCCGACTGGGTGACGTAGTTGGTTTGGCTCTGGCTTTGTATGTCTATGTTTATGGGTTCGCCTCCGGCCAAAGTCAGTGAATTTTCATGATGCAGATAATAGACATTGTTCAGGTCGTATGATTATGCGGTATGTTAAAGATTCTTTGAGTGCCTGTTTGGCTCGGATGCTCTCGGGAAATTAAAATTTTTAGTGCCATTTCGCATCGTCAGAACTCTGGTGCCTCCCTCTGGGAAGAAAACTGGGCTTCCAAATCACTTGCAGCGATTGGTATTTGACTTATAAGTTGCCACACTGAAAAGAGATTCCATCTCCCGGGGAAAGTACTAGGTCTGTGCAATATTAAAATACCAATCCGCAGCCCCATTAGAAATAAAGAAAAAAAAATTAGGGGGGGGATATTTAAAAATGAACAAGTCACACACACAAAGTTATACTCAGAGCACAAAACACAAAGAGGGTTTTTAATGCCTGTTCAATAAGGGTTTTATCTAAAGATGCGCTAAACTGTTAATGCTTATAAAAAGCTCTATGAAATCGTGTGTAAAAGTCTGATTTCTATAAAAATTTGCTGAATAAAAGTTACATGACGGACATCCTTACAGTTTGGGATTCGTAGTCAACACAGAGTAAGTACACAGTTCAATGTTCGCTTTTGACAACAAAAATGCGTGTAGAATTTTTGTTCAGTCTCAAACGGATCATACCAATTGCATCCATTGAATATTTGTCGCAATTATTTGAATCATTACATAAAAACAAATATCGACTTTATCTTTAACGCATTCCTCGGTTATAGAATTTTTTTTAAAATTTTATTTGCACGGATACTAATGACTGTGCTGATAAGATGAAATCCACCCATTTAATTTTATCATTGGAACCCTAGATTCCCTTTTATATTTCATAATACCGCCTTCTATAAAACATTAATTAAATTGTTTTACTCAGATTCTAATGAAAGCGCTAGAATGGAGTGTAAAGTTTCATGATTTTATTGCAGAATTTTCTCAAAAAAAGCGTTAGTTGGATGCAAATCACAAATGTCACCCAACAGATCGGCATTTATTTCTAAAATACGGCATTCTTTATAACACTTATTTTATACCCCAGATACTAATTCACGGAGTTGATTGGATAAAATCCACATTTAATTTAACCAATGGCACCCTAGGTCCCTTAACATTTTTAAAGTACCCCTATCTTAGAACAGTTGAACCTTCCTAACAACAGTTTATCTCCTTTTAAAGTACCATGCATTGACCTCTGATTTTAAAGTACCGCCTTCTTCACTAAGTTACATTTTATTGCTCAGATTCTGATGACAGAGCTGATTGGACGTAAGCCATAACTAATTTAACAAATGTCATCATAGTTAGGCCTTTACATTAAAAGTTCCGCCCTTTTTTAAGCAACTTAAAGAGTTTATTGCTGAATAAGTGGAACAAAGCATGGATTGAATTGTAAATCATATTATTTTATTCTATATCACATTTGTAAAGTACCACCTTCTTTACTTTGTTAAATTTAATGGCTCTGATTCTAATAAAAACGCTGATTGGACTAAAGTTTTGATACATTGAACCAATGTAACGGCTGTTCGTCCTTTATTTTTAAAGTACCGCCTTCTCTTAGATGATCTTAGAATTAGATAATTGTTCAAATTCAAATCGTAGATTGACTTCTTGACAACACTAATTAAAGTTTGGTCTGTTTCCTTGAATGGTACAATTAATTTAACCAATGTAGTTTTTGTTCGATTTCTAAATTTTAAATACCACCTAATTTCGTGGAGTTACTAGTTTTTTATGTATGCCATTTAAACCAATAATCTTTTGAAGCAGAAAATTAACCTTTCTATTTATTTTATTATTTTTTATTCTCTTTTTTCTCTCTGTTGTTTAAACGCTTTTATTTTATTCTTAAAAGTTTATTTATTAGTTCAGAAGCATGCAGCAAAAGCACATTTTTTCTACTATCGATTGTCTACTTTCGAAAATTTTAATTTTAACAATTTGATTCATTAAAATGATCAAGAAAACTTATTAATTAAAAGAGGTATGTCATATAAATGTATGTATCCAATTTTATTCTGAGAATGCTTGTTCCAGTATTATAGACCATCTTATGTTATTTTGGGAATTTATTTTGTTATTGCGATCTAGTTCTTGAAAATCTCTATCATTTTCTGAAACATGCTGCATTTTAAGTATAGTTAAAAAAAATTTAAGCCTACTGTATAATACAATGAAGTATTAACGGATATTATTGGAATTTTGCTATCTTCTAAAATACAGCTTGATTTTCAAAAAAATAATAATTAATTGTTTGAATTTTACTAAGTCGATGAATAAGAGATATATCTTTTCATAGATACTTTGTAAATTAATTTTTTTATTTGTTCCTAAATAAAGTTTCTGTTTCGCCTTTGTGAAATGATTACTTTTATGTTTAATATTGAATTAATATTTAATAACATTTTTAACAACAATTTTTTTTCGAATGATTATGGTCATGAGCTAACGTTTGGCATTGTCGATGACGATTCATCGGATTTAGTATTGTTGCTACTAAGCCTTACTTTATAGCTGGCTAATGCACAGAAAAAAGGGTACTTTGTATAGTCATACGGCCGGGCAGACTTTTAATGGATACAGGCTCTATTTTTAACTTTTTCAAAAGCGGTTGTGGTTCACCCAGTCTCCAGGCTAGCTGGGTGTCGGTGCTCCACAAATGTGTTTCTTTAAGTATACATGTCTTAGGTCTTAGATAAAGGCAGGTCACCAAAATAGCTTGGTCGTCCACCAGGTCGATCTGCGATCGACTTAAAGGCTCACTCCCATTTTATGTGTGGTTTTAACTTTGTGCTCGTTAGCCTCACAGTAAAGGCCAGTCAATCTGGAGTTAGTTTTGAACAGAAATCTCTTGGATACACTTCATACAATGTTTAATGTGGCACACCTCTTTGTAGTGTCATTCTCACAAACATTCAAAAAGCCACGTTCTCTTTTCGGTCCCCTAATTGACACAACTAAAATAATATTGTGGAAGATATTCTCTTCACACGTGGCACCTTGTGTATTGTAAAAGAAAAAAGCTTTTTATATTTCTTCTTTATCGTACCAAAGAGTTAGCAATCCATTTTGCCGTACGGCACTTCTGTTTCAGTTAACTTTGTGTCCACGTGTGAAGGGAATTCTCTTCCCTCTTCACACTAGATAAGTAGTTTTCAGAAAACGAGTTGATTGGAACAAATTTTCCTAGAATGAAACTGGTCTAAAATCTGTTAAATCTCATATCTTCAGGTGTAGTTGTGTAGTTGTCAGAGAGGGGTTAAAAAAATCAAAAGTTTATAGATCTTTTCTTGCTTTTAAGTTATAAGACAATGAGTAAAAAATTTTTTGTAAAACTACTCCAAAGAAGGTAAAAATGCAAAACAACTTAATTGTCTTATCTATAATTAAAATCACACATAAGCAAATCAAACTAATCTTAATGAATTACATCATTCGGAATGTGAGGGGGAAAACAATGCACGCTTTTACATTTTCAAATATTAATCTTTTTAAAATAATTATCAATCATTTCAATTAAAGGAAAAGAAATGTGTCGAAACGTAAAACTTGAAAAATTAAAATTGAGCTGTGGTTCCAAGAAATATATTCGTTGCTGTATTTTTTCGCAATACATTCTGATGCACACATACTACCCTCTCATTATATATCTTAATAATCCAAATACTTATTTCACACAAACAAATGCGCGTTGCATTTATCGTTTATGTTTTCTATGTATGGTGCAATTTATTCTTCAGAAAATTGTTTTTACATCATATTTATATGACTTTAATTAGCAGCTGAGGTAAAATTATTTGACTTAAGGTGTATATTAGCTGAGATCTCTCTCTCTCTACTCATAGACTTTACTGTCTCAGTCTAAGGATACATGTCCAATATGAGGATAATGATACTATCCTTCTTGTTGATCCTTTTGATTGTCTCTTCAGTTCATGGGGTAGAGGAAAACAAAGCATTTTGCAATGGTAAGTTTAATTTCTGAAGGTTTTGTATACTTTTATTATTTATTTTAAAAAATTCTTATTAACGGTTATCTTCTATATAACACATGAAGAGGTTTATCTCAGTACATAAGTTGAATTTAGTATATCTAAAAACAAATACCTTGTGCATGTAAAATATAAGTCAAAACTAGTTGTTCCTTGTCTAAAAACAAAAATTACCATATTTAAAATGTTTCAAAATTAAAATATTCCTCTACATCGTGTGGCAATATTGAAGATTTAATAAACTACGTATCAATATTTTTTTGAAAAATATTTAACAAACCTAATAAGAATAAGAAAAGTCTAAAAGTGTTACAAATAACAAACTCGACAAAAAAATTCTACAGATTTCATTTAAACTTACAATCAGTTCAAATAACGCATAAAAAAATCTGATAGGATTCACTGAGTTTGTAGAACCATTGTTGACCTTCAGTTATTTCACAAAACTACATGTTTTAATTAAATTTAATAAATGTTTCAAGTTAGGAAAACGTTTCTAAGATTTGAAAGAAAAAACGCTTTCTAATCTTTTAGTGAATAGGGTCATTTCAGAAAATAATGTTTAATCCACTCAATGCTTAATTTTGAAAAAAAAAATTAGTATTAACAATAAAATTAAAACAGGATTCACAAACAGAAGATTTTCTCATATCATGTATGATCGCGTGATATCCAACCGTAAAAGAATTCTGTTGTTTTTTTTAAAATCTTTTTCTATTTTTATATTCCTAAATTAGAATGTTTAGGAATGTGTATTAATTTACATGTTAGAAAAGTGTACATTTTATTATTTTTATAGATGCATGCTCATATAATAATGCGATGAAGTACCCCTTTGATTATTAAATCTGTCATATTGATTCCTGATATTCAAATTAACGTACAATTGTTTTCTTTTTATATAATAGCAAAATAATGCATTTGCAGAATATATTTGCAACATTCAACATTCTATAAGAAATTTAGCAGCAATCTTTCTGAAAAAAAAAAAAAATTACCGAATTGAAAATTAAGTAAAACTCGATGCAATATCAGCTGAGTGTTAAATATTAAAGTATTGAATAAAGTTACAATTGCTGTGTAAAAAGAAGCACACATTTGATGAAGGATTCGTAGTTTCAGAATAATATTTAGTTTTATCATTTATTTTGAATGAGTGCATAGAGCAATATTCAGTATAAATACTTATTAGTCATTGGCATAATGCAGAATATTAGCCCCTTCCCCTGAAAATTCCGTTTTGGGCCCGCAGCCGAATTTTCCAAAGGATTTCAGAACCATACGTACTTGGCGTCAGTCAGCCTTTGGGCTATTTAGAATTCTATTTCCCTTTGATGCGGGGGTGTACTTTACGCCTCTGAATATAGTTAATAGCAATATAATTCTTTATTTGTGTCATCAAACTTATTTCACAGCGAGCATTTAGATATTTGCCAGTTATTCTCCCTCCCCTTAAGAATTTTAAACTTTTTATTGGGGAGCCACTGAAGACTTGATCAAAAAAGGGATGTAAGTCTCAAAACTTTGGTAAACCATGATTACATCTACAAAAAGTAATGTATATCTTATATGAAACTATTGAAAAGAGATCTAATTAAAATGCAAGGATTCACAGAAAAAATTTTCGATGTATGTTATGGTGAAAAGAGGCAACATTTCTCATTCTATATTAATTTATTGCGGTGTTTGCCACACATGGCTTAGTGTGTTTGCATCTCTGAACGTCTGCCAGGCCAGATTCTCAAGACTATTCTAAGGGGTTGCCATATTCTGTTCGGGACCCATGGTCGGGTTTACCAAAATGTTTTTTGCCTTATTAGCCATGTTAAGTAAATGCGCAAAAACTTGTAAAAGATTTAGAAATAAATATCATTGTGCTATTAAAAAAATCCCCTCTGGATGGTACAAAAATGTCATGACAACAAAAATATAAGATCATAAAAATTATATTTCGCTCATTCTTACAAATAAATTTTCTATTTCAAAAATAATTAATTTAATTCAGGAAGTTATATTTGCTTAGAACTAATTTAAAGTTAGGATGTTAACATAAATTTAGCGAATGAAATATATATCGGTAAGATTAATTCTTAAAAATAATTTTTAATTACATCAAACATTTTTTTTTTGAAAATTATATCTACATCATTCCCAATTACGTTTTCCGAAATAAGTTATGAACTTTATATGTACATATACTGGCTACCCTACAATTATTTCCGAATATCTATTCTAATGTTTAAAAAATGATTCAGAAATATCGTTATAAATATTGCGGCATATTAGTATTCGTAAAAATCTATTCCGATATCGATTCATAAATTTGTCGTAGCCTATCACTACCTCTATGATTATTAAACTCCCCTTCGCGTATTATCTAAATCTGAATATGTTGGATCCATAATTAATTACAACTAATTTAATAAATCAATCTTATTTATTGACCTTTCTTAATGAGAGATTACACAAATACTATTCAAACCTTAAGATCAACAAAATACAGTGGAGTGAGAGAAGAATTTGATTATGAACGACGGAATCCTAACTGAATCCACGGAGAACAACGCGTACAATCAAGCTACACATTTATATTTAATTTATGAAAACAACTGACCTGATACCTTTTCTTAAGGCAGGTTCTTCTATATCTGGGATTGCTTTAATGAGTGGCTTCAATCTCAGCTATCTTTCAGTTCCGTCCGAACCGATTTAATAAATACTTTTCAATAGTCTTCTCCCGACGAATATATTTCCACTAGAAAAACTACTCTCTCAAAATCACCCTCCTTTTTCTCTTCATTTCATTTCTCCCTTTTATATCCTTTTCGAACTCGCTAAACCCGAAAATATCTCGTTTGCATAAGTCACACTTTTGGCTCCCGGTGGAGATTGGTTGAAATAAATAAAATATAGAATTTAAGAGAAGGTTAGTGAAACGCGTAAGCACCCGTCACAATTCATTCATTAAAAAATGCATTTAAACTATTTAGCTCAGAACACTAAAAGCGAATGAATTTAAAACACTGTTTTAACTTCTCTTAAATCACGAATTTTAACAATTACTGGATTTAAATGCATATTTTAATTCCACAAACCTGTTTTCATAAGTAAGTTAAAAAAAAATTCAAAAATTGGTTTGATTTATATTTTAAAATTAGTAAAAAATAATAATTTTTTAAAAACAAAGTATTTTGCATATTACACTTACATGACAGTCTTCGGAAAGAAGACATCTTACACTAACTTCCTTCATAATGCAGCTTTTTTTCATTCATGTCCTGTGCAACCGAATCGATTTGCTAGAATTGTATTGAATTTTTAACAAGTGCAGTTAATATCTACTTAATCACAATTAAAAATTATTCACAACTAACTCAAGAATCTTGAGCACTACCTTCTGCTTAGAAGATGAAACATTATTCGCTTAAATTCCTAAATTCTAAACATTACATTTAAAAATAAATAATATCAATTACTCATGATTTTTCAAAATATTTTACCTTTTCTAAGGCTTTTTAAGCTAAACATTTTCTTAGCAGGCGTAAAATAGTGCTGAACTTTGGCTTGCAAAGGTTTTATACTATTGTAACGCACGGTATAGTTCCAAGACCGAAATGTAGGTGCCGCCATTACAGTATTGTCTTGGACCGGAAAGTGTGACTGTACGAAACACTGTAGTACCGTCAGAGAGAGTTTGGGATCTGGACAAGCGTGCGTTCCCTGTTTCGATGTCCAATCCTGGACTATGTCAACTTTACTTATTTTCACTTATTTTCTCTAAATGTTTGTCTTGTAATTGTCTAAGTGTCTGTTCTTTGTAACTGTGCTATCTTATGTCATTAAATATATTAATTTACCCCGAGATTCTATTAATTACTTTTGGTTACTCCAAGTAATGACGTAAGCGGCAGTTACACTATAACATTTTACCGATATTCTGTCTTTTCAGAAACCATAATGGACGCAATGGCAACTTTGAGAGCGAAAACACCTGAAATGGTAAGATTTAAATTTTTAATTGTAAGATTACATTTAAATTAGTCGAATGTTTTGCAAATAAAACAGGCAAAATTGTTTGTTTGCAATACTCTAATTATTAATTTTATTATTTTTGTATAAAACAATCCTGGACAAACCTTTTTAACAGTGAGAGGAAATTAAAATGAAAGAACAATTTTTATTGACCCAACATACATTTTAATAAAATCACTATAAAAATGAAAAACAGGATATTTAGAAGTGTTTTTTAGTTTTTTCTTAAATTATTTGAAGCACGTCAAGTATGTTATTTTTCCTCGGAGTTATATTATCCTTCTGGGAAAATTGAGTTAAAAAGAAAAGTTCATTTTCCAGCCTTAACTAGAATAATAGGATAATGGAATTTCTGAAAGATGTGATCAGGGTTACCAGATCAGAGACTTTATGGTCTTTGGTGACAAAATTGGAGAAAAATACACCAAAGAGGAATTCACGAGAAGGCTCTAGATGAGGGGAACTCAAACTTTTTTTCTGCTGGGCAGCATATATATGTCATCCATTTCCCGTGAGCTACATACGTATGTTTGCTATTTCAAACGGGCCGCAGCATGAGGTTAAACAGGGGAGGGGGCAGGAGAAATGCTTTAAGACTAAGTTAACAACGGAAATTTAAAATATGGAAACTTGATCAAAATATTATAACTCCTGTTTTGCTTTTTTTAATTATTATTTGTTTATACTTTTTATCTTTGTCATTAATTCTAAATTAAAAGAATTCAAAAAACACTCCTCCATAATTTTTACACTAGTAAACGGTTTCATATGATTACCAACAATATAAAAAACTTCTCAGGATGTCTTTCTTACTACTGTGACATTACCACTGACAAAACACTTTGTTGCTGTTGCAAAGAATATTCAATAAAGCCTATTTATATATATCACCACTACAAAGAGGAAAAGTGTCATCGAAGGATTCCTGTTGATTGGCAATTTTTAAATACAGCACTGTCGGGAAAAATCAAGCAAGTACTCATTCATGTTTGTTTTTCACTACAAAACAATCGACCTCCAAATCGTTCGAATATTTCTCGCTTGCAAGGTATGTTCAGAATTAGTTCCACCCATAAAATTGCCACTACTCCACTGTTGTCTATTATCACTAAACTTGACAAATAGAAAAAGAATTTCAATTTTAAGCCGTACGACATCGACAGTAAAAAAGTAAAATTGATATATTTGATTTCTCGTTTAAGAATTTCCCACTCAATTTTCAATGCATTGTCTTAACACTAGATTGCACAAAGAAGTCATTTCGACTGCTTTTTTTAATTTCAATTAGAAAAACAATTACGTTTATAACGACACCATTTCTAAGAACTTTTTAGAATATATTTTATCTTCAAGTGAAGCAAAAAATTTTATTATTATTAATATTTACTACTAACTTGTTACATGACTGTAAATAATACAAGAAATATTAAAAATTAATCTTAAACAATTTTTTTACTTACACTTTATTTATTTTCTCACAATGCAGTCATTTTGACTGCTTTGGAGCAATATA
>BMAO01008202.1:0-23728 GCA_019973975.1 Trichonephila clavata
AATCCTTCTCCTTTTTGAATTAAAATTTTCTTTTTCTCGTAAAGAGGTGTTTTTTGTTAGAAAGCTTTCTTAAGCTTTCTTTATAGGGAGATAAGCGATTTTTTTAAATTTTAGTCAACGATATGTTACCACATAAAACATTCAGCACGCACTCACACAAAGTTTTTATTTCTTTCTTTGAACACTTTTTCAAAATAGATTTTGAGTTTTTTGTTTTAGAAATTAATTTTAAGAGCTCTAAAGTTCACTGGCATCTTGCGAACTAATGAATATTCATCTAACAATTTGAATCTATTTATTTGTTTCAAAGTAATGGGTTATCGAGGTTGATATACATAAAAAACATCTCCAGGAAACATACCTGTGCGCACACGCAAGGATTCATCAGTTTCAGGTTTTAAATCAATAAGTAAGTATCCGTACGGCTTTGATGTGGTATCTGTGTAACATTCTTGAAAAAATTTCACTTTACGAGGATATAATTGGCGCCCTAAATGTGTAATTTGGGATTGATCTCTCGATTCTTAAATAATACAAGATAATGAGCGTTTAAGGAAATTTCTCTAATTCTTTCCCTTTATGAAAAATATTCTGTACCAAAAAAATTATACTCAAATTTCTGTGATGTGAATATTTTACAAATAATTTTGTTAATTGGGGATCATTCCCTAACTCGCCCATAAGATCATCTATAACAATTAACGCATCCTAATACTGGTGCACATTAGATGGAATACCTTCATGAAAGGAAATATTCGACATTTCTTCATATAACTTTTGATAAACTCCATAACACCAAACTATTTTTTTAGGAAAAGGTTTAATCATTTTATTTTCAATTAATTTTTAACGAACCGACTTTTACCGCTACCAGATGGTCCAGCCAAGATTAAAGTAAATGGATGAACCAATTTGAGAGAATCCATGATTAAACTAAATAATTTTTATCAATGCTGCTGCTATTTATACTACGAAACAGTTAATTCTATAAATTTTATTTTGCGTGATAACAAAAGAAAATGTATCCTGCATTTTCAAGTTTTGATTCATTATCAGATAAAAGTGAGACCATTCAGTACAATATTTTCTCATAGTATTGTAACAAGGTAGCATTGATCTCCTATTCATATCTAGTTTGATGGATTAGAGCAGCTTGGAGGCAAAACAACTCAACAGCAGGTGAAAACAACTCAACTCCCCCTATCAACTCGAAAACCCAAAACCATAGCAGGAGGGAAACAACTCAACTCCACGCAGCATCCACAGAAGGGAAACAACTCCGCGCCTGCGCCTGTGCCTCCACAGGAGGAAAACAACTCAACTCTGCACCTGCGCCTCCACCGCGCCTGTGCCTGCGCCTGCGCCTGTGCCTGTGCCTGTGCCTGTGCCTGCGCCCTTCGCCTTCGCCTGCACCGCAGAATCGGCTTTTCTTACCTACTAGCGTGTTTTTTAGTTTTTTAAACTATCATTTATTCATTGTTGAATTTATCCTTGAGTTTGATATCTGGAGCCGGAATTACGTGGCTGTTGGAATTTGTCTTGCTCTTCAATGAATACTAATTAAAGGTCTGAAGGGTATTTATTCTCTCCGTTTACGGGGCCTTGGATGAATCCCGTATCATTATATTAGATTCCGTTTCTATGGAACAGGCCAAACAAATAAAAGTGTTAAGAAGTTCGAATTAAAAGAATTTTAATGTACCATGTTTTTATAAAGGACTAAAAAGTATAAAATTCCTCCTTTTCGGTCCCCCCCCCCTTTTTCTTTATATTTTTATGCATTGTCATCCACTTCTGAGCTATGGTCCAAATTTCAAATCTCTACCTCTCATCGGAAAGTCACACAGTTTAAAATCAATTACAAAATTCCATCTGGACAGACATTCAAGGAAGCGAGTTAATAAAAGCTTGTTAATATTAAGTGTCAAACATTTTGCTATAATGTTAATTAGTATCATCACTTCTAAACGTATTGCTTTATAACAATAAAAAATATTTAGCAATTAGAACATAATTTTTTTTTCACATGCGTGAGCCTTTTTTTTAATTTTTATTTTCTGAAAAATGTTTATATCATTGTAAAAAATTGCTAACAAACACCCACCCTCCACTTTCTCACATAAAGAACACTTTTTTTTGTTTGTTTTATTTGTATTAACCTCAAGTGTATTTTACACTTGCATATAATTAGCTTTAAATTAAAAACACTCGCTTTTAGGGTTACACCTTATTCTTTTAGTCACTAAATCTGGAATTAGTCGCCAAATCTGGAATTAGTCGCCAAATCTGGAAGTGTTATATGGAATTGTCACCAAATCTGACTATCGTTATTCCTGACGATCCTGATAAGGACAATGGAACAAAATTATGAAATTATTGTATTGTCATCAGTCCTTGACAAAATTTCAAATCAATCAGACCTTTGAAAGTGGGTAAAAATCGAGTTCAAAGAATCCGTTTCATGCAAGTGAAACTTATAAAAGCGTGTTAAAAATTAAGAACTATTGATTA
This sequence comes from Trichonephila clavata, assembly GCA_019973975.1. Classification (NCBI taxonomy): domain Eukaryota; kingdom Metazoa; phylum Arthropoda; class Arachnida; order Araneae; family Nephilidae; genus Trichonephila; species Trichonephila clavata. The sequence goes on from BMAO01008202.1 coordinate 2,512, forward strand.
CAGAAGGGCTTCAAATTTGAATATACTTGAAGTGGGGAATGGTACGGAAAAAAAAGTGTATAAGTAGATAGCGCTATAAGCGGGATAATGAAAGTGGATTCAGCTACAAATGGCATTTTGAATCGAATTACGATGGCTTTGACATAAATTGCACATTAAAACATGAATAGTGCCCATGAGTAGTGTCCAATGTGCATGATTGTTTCGGTTTTTTTACGGAAAAATTTGACGGCAAGGGACAAGGTCATACCACATTGGACGGGAAAAGTCTGTTTTTAACTGCCCTTGTGGGCCAAAACTCGCATGAGAAACTACAATAAAAAAATTTTCTCGTACCATGTCATTCTTCTTTCAAATATACTCAGTTCTCAAATTTGAAGTCGTTCTGAGAAGTGCTGCTTTTTTACATTTTATAGGTGGAACCGTAATTATAACCCTGTATATATTTGGAGAAAAGGAACTCACACTCATTAATTAACTCAATCATCACGAGATTTCTAGAGCTACACTGCTGGCCACTGTAAATGCAACACCAAGAAAGACAAGACATAGCACAAGAAAATTTATTTTGTAGATAACATGTTGACCAAGTATCAAATGATTAAATTTATAGATTTCTGTGAAGTGTGGTTCCTACCAGAATCAGTAGCCACAGAGTGGCCGCCATTGTTGGAGATCACCGCTGCCACACGCCTCGGCATTGATTCAAAGCGACTTTGGATGTGTTCTTGGGGTACAGCAGACCAAGAAACTTCCACGCGTTGCCAAAAGTGATCTGGTGTGGCAGCTGGGGGTGTAATCTGGGTCAATCGTTGATCAACCATGGACCACATGTTTTCTATCGGCGAAAGATCCGGAGAGCGAGCCGGCCAGGGAAGCAATTCAATCTGGTGATTGACGAAGAACCTTTGGACAATGCGTGCCACGTCTGGTCACGCATTATCCTGTTGAAATATGGCTGTGACTAATCCCTGAACATAAGGAAGGACAATTGGCTCCAATACCTCGTAGATGTAGCGCTGGCTGTTTAAAGTACCGGTAATGCGTACAAGAGGAGTGCGAGAGTGATATCCAATACCGCCCATACCATAATACACGGTGCAGGACCAGTGTGGCGGTGCACAACGCAGCTGTTCAGCATCCTTTCTCCACGGTGTCTCCTGACTCGAATCCGACCATTGTGGTGTTGCAGACAGATGCGTGACTCGTCAGTAAGGACAACTTCATTCCATTCTGCCACCCACATCCTTCTTTCATCGCACCATTGGTGGTGGAGACGTCTGTGGTTCTGCGTCAAGGGTGAACCAAGCAATGGACGTCTTGTGGACAGACCACTCTGCTGTAAACAGCATCGAATGGTACGCGCAGACACTGAATGATGCGTTACAGACTCAATGTGCTGTGCTATGGTTCGTGATGTGACTGAACGATCCGTCACTGCCATGCGCACCATTTGTCTGTCCTCACGTGAAGTGGTGCACTGAGGTGGATGCGATCGATCACGTCAGTTCGTCGTACCTTCCTGCATCCAATGGTCACATATCCGATGGTCACTACCGATTTCCCTGAAAGATAATCCACAATCTCGGTAGGCCATTATCCTTCTTCTGTCGAACTCGGATACTTGATCAAAAGCTGATCGCTGTTTTCTACGAGACATAACTGATCGTTTTTTGAAAAAAACCACAAGAAAAACACACTTGCCGAACTTGAAATCGTCGAAACCTCCAAGCCTTAAATAGCGCTTTGAGGTGGCGCTACAGGCGTGCGTGATGTGTGTCTGCGCTGAAATTCTAATCATTTGCATGTCTCACCTCCACTAATGCATGTTGTAAATTTCATGTTATATGCGTGCTTCCTTCAGGGTGTTGCATTTACGGTGGCTAGCAGTGTATTAGGCGTACAAACTTGAAATTTGTTGGCATGTTCCTTTTGTTGAATAGAATTCCGCTAACAATGAATTTATATATAGAGAGAGGAAATCTACTCTCAAGGAGGGTTGCGGAAGCGTTATAGACATAAATGCCCGCGTTTGAACTTTTAGACCTACAGACTAGGAATTTGGCAAACATGTTTCTTTTGTTGAGTATGGATTCCCTAAAAAGGGTCTTGTGAAATGATCTAAGTTTTGATGGATTCCTAGGGAGCTTACGGGGCTTAAAGATCTCACGCGGGGTGAGATGTTTATACTCCCAAGCGGGAATCTCCCAATCGATTCCCAAGAGAAAAGGGGATTAAGGAGCGTTATATAGATAAAAAAATCCCGTTTTTGAGATATGAGACCTACAGACTTAAAATTTGGCAAACATGTTTCTTTTGCTCGTTAGAGATTCGCTGAGAATGGGTTATGCGGAAAATGACACCCAAGAAGGGGGAGGAAGAAAAAGATAAATATACTTCCTCTTTAAAAATTCAAATCATGACCTTTTTAAATCAAAGGAAAGGTCTGTAAGAATACTTCTTAACACTATTGAGGCCGTGGTAGCCAAGTGGTCAAGGTATCGGATCATGGCTAGCGTGTAGTTCGAGCCCAGTACTACTGAAGACCCGCCGTGTAAGGGAGCGATGCACGTTAAATCTATAGTGAGCTCAAACGTCCTCCCGTTGGTGTGATGTGATATTTAGGAGAGGTGGGTGCCAGCTCAGGTGTTGTCCGCGTCACTTGACCATGGTTCAAAATTACGCGGTCCGTCGCCAAAAGCACTCATGTAGCTGAACAGTGCCACGTTAATATTCACACTCACTCTTAACTCTATTGAAAGCTCAATGTCAGCTTAAAAACACTGTATAATCTTACAACAATATGAAATTCACAGAAAGGCGGTTTTGTAATGGCTGCTAGTACTTGAATATATCTTCCAAAGTATGCAATCTATATTAAGGATTCAAGTAATTTAATAAAAGATTCTTGCACCAATTTTTTAAAAAATTTGTTAGAGATTTGTTTTTATTTACATGTTTGAAATGTCATTGAGTCCGTCTACGATCCTGAAAGTTTTCAAATATCGCACGAGTATACTAATGTTAAAATGAATGACAAAACTGTCTAGGTTTTACCAACACAGATTGAGTACTAGACAGCCTTACCATTACTCACAAGCCGAATTAATGGGTACTACAATTCTTCAGATGAATGAAGTTGAATTCATGTAAGGCATGCGAGCAGTTGGCAGGCAACAAATGTCGTCAGTCTACAAAATGCAATGACGAAAATGTTGGAATCGAATCAAATATTAGAATGGAGGGGAAAAAACACGAACACACACACGGGAGGTTCTTGAACAAAGCAATTAATTAAAAAAAAAAGAATGTGTGACACCGTAATTGAAATGTACTACCCGATGGTGGTGTTTTTTGTTGTTGTTCCGTGACTGGGAATTGTAACGAAAAATTGCGAAGAGAACAATTTTTGACATGAAGCAAAAAACGCAGAATTTTACACAAAACTGAGTTTTCTCCATTGAAGAGGAAATAAATTATTGTGCTGCTTAGAAGATTTAAAAAAATAATAACAAACTATATGTCAGACAAAAATTGTAGAATTGTAAGCAACGTTCAACAGCAATATCCTCACTTCTGATTATATTTATGAAAAATATAACGAATGTTTATGAACGTCGCCCTTAAGGCAACATGAAAGCTATTGGCAACAGACCTCGTAATTTTGAACCACGGTACATGTATAATATATTTTAATATTGCTTATAATGGGTTAAATTCATGATGGTCACATGATACGTACAATCACTTGTTCACCATTTGTAACGGGTCTGTCTGCGTTTCCATTAACCCTCTTGGGTAAAATAATCTTTTAACTGTGATTTCAGTTGAAAACCACTTTCTGTAAAGAATACATGGATTATGTAAATTAGAACTTCTGTTTAAGTGTTAATCGTAGAGTAGGCGCGATGACGGTTGAAAGAGGGAAAAAATTAAGTCATAGTGTTAGCGACCGCAGGTCTTATAATTAAGTCAAGTAGAAGGTTATTCAAAGATTATTTTACCCAAGAGGACTTATTGAAACGCGGATAGACCCTTACACATTGAAATCAAAACTGACTTTAGGCTTGTACTTCTTGCACTAATTTTAAAATTAACATAAAATATCAGATTTGAAAATTTGGTTAATGTGATCAGATATTAAGATTCTTCAAAAAGTCATTCAAAATCACAAAAAAAACTCTAATAAAATAGATGTACGTTAAAATTAAGTGCATTTTGTTTCCCTTTTTCCGTTTTTATTGTTGGTAAACTTGTGTATTGAAAAAGGAAGTTTCTTAAAAAGCAAAAAGTTGGCAACAGAGAAGCGCGTGAACTGATTGGCTGGAAACATGATTGCATTTATCATGTGTGATTATGACATCACACGAATTTATTATACAGGCGAGTAACATAATCTCGTGACGTAATTATTTTTATTTGTTACCATGACAACTAACCATTGATTTAAGAATGTAAAAAAAAATTCTGATCGGAAAATGCATTGAAATGATTTCAGTGTCCTCTTTTTTTATAAATTAAACAAAGAAAAAAATTTTTTATGTATATACAAAGATTAAAACTTAAAAGCATATAATATTTTTTTATAAAATATAATGCAAAGCGTTGTTGCAATTCACTGATATATTTTCAAAATAAATTTCGTATTTATGTAAAGCTCTTCGGTGAAAACAAACAAATTAAATTTAAACCATGAGTTCGAATTCCTGACCAGGTCATTTGAACTAGTGTTAATCTAACCTAGAAATGTGAAATTATTTATTGATATTTCCCACCTCGTCACGTTAGAGATTGAGTAAAATAATTTAAGCGTTATTTGCTTTCATTGCACAATTATTTTTCTCGTTCATGCGTTACTTTTTTAAAGCATTAACCTACAATGGTTAAATCAAATCATTAATGCATTCTCTTCTGCTTTGAAATGTAACAAAGATCAACAAGCCTGTGAAATGATAATGTTTAATTTTTTTTATCGTTAGCAAATATTTACATTTTACTTCATAATACAGAAAGATTTTTGTATTCAGAAGACGTAGTCTAAAAATAATTGAAATGTTTCCATTGAAGTTATCACACTTCGGTGACTGAAAGAAAATGTTATCGAAAAATGACTCAAAATTAAAACCAGGTTCATTTTATATTAGTTAAACTCAATTATATAGTACTTTTACTTGATTCATTATTGAAAATATTTCATTCCAAAAAATATTTTATTAGAATAAAAAAAAAAGTAATATTCACTTCAAAAACTCAATTCTCATCACAGCTTTAAGATTCGAGAAATTACCAAACGATTCGGAAGTTAATGATATCTCTAAAAAAACAAAAATGAACTGAAATGAACTTGATCGAAAATAGGATAGAAGAAATGAATAATAAAATCAAAGCATTACAAATAGATTTCGGAAAAAAGCAATTTTCAAAAATCAATCACTTTGTTTGTCCAGCTGTGTGTAGCAGATAGGCTTCTTTTTCTTTATTTAAGATATTGTTAGTGATTTCTTAAACCAAATGCCCTTGATGTTATTTAATGCATTGTCGTAAATGTATTGGTTTAGAATAATTTTTTGCACATTAACCTAAAAAACAATATAACAGAAGTATCATAAATTCTTCATATTTGTATGAATTTGAAAAATATATCAAAGTCTTATAGATTTATATTTCAAAAGTTAAAAGGAAAAAAAAATTCATTTAAATTCTGTAACCTCAAATTATTTTAAGTACGTTTATTAAACATTTTGTAAACAATGGCAAAAAAATATATATAAAATTGATAAAAAAAAAGTTATTAACTAAAGCTTTAGTTTTTAATCTTTTTCAAATGACTCAAAATACTACATTTTGCCATATGTATGTATTGAAATGATTTCAATGTTTACTTTTCAGCATATAGTTGAAGTTCAATAACCGCTTCAATTGCAGCTGGAATAAAAACAGTTATAACATATTGTGATATCTTTAACAAACAACGTGATGTTTTTAAATTATAGTGTTTGTGAGAGAGGAAGCTCGAGCGTAGGTTACATAAATACTAAGAATTTTTTGTGAAGATATTTTGTTGTCACAAATAATTTTTAAAACTTCACACCTAATGCTAAAAAGGTAAAGTATGAAACCATCCAACAATTTTGTCAAATTAAACGTGTCGCCAAATGCCATCATAAATTGCCAATAATGGAAAACCATTCCCGGGCATAATCGAGGACGATTATAATAAAAATAATAGCATTTGGCGACGTCTTTTAATTTGGCGAAATGGGTCGATGGTAAATACATAAGCACTACTAAAATATATAAATAAACATTAAATTACATTGCGTTGAATTTGATCTTGGAGTTTTATTTTGAGATTAATGAATGCTTTCAATTGGGAAAATAATATCACATTTTGAAATTTCATCTTTATATTTTCGTTTGGTACAAATATTTTCGAAGAATTTTAAAAACCATAATACCATCTGTTTTTGAAGAAAAAAGTTCTAATTATCTATTAAATACACCCTGTTCTATGACTTACAAGCTCGAGTTTCGTTGAATATAACAAACTATACTTAGTTTTTATAGAAATGCTTGTAAAAAACTAAAGGAACAACAAAAGAATGAATATAATTCCAGTTTTATATATAGAATGGTTAGATAAAATAATTTGTGCTAAATTAACTTTTATTTGCATTTATTTGAACATTGCTTTAGTTTTTTCATCTATACATTTTAATTAATTTGCTAATATTAATTTACTAGATATTCAAGGTCTAAATTCCAAAATTTTCATGTAAGATGCTTATTTATTCCTGGTTGTATATCCATTCGAAACATTCTTTGACGTAAAGTATGCTCGATTGTTCTATACAGTGGACCCCAAAAGTGTTCGTACACTTGCAATTTCCTATAAAATTTAATGTTTTCGACTCATAAAAACTAATATATTGTAATTGTAATTTTTTTATGATATCTGCAACTTGTTCTTAATAGAATGACAGAATTATTTTTGTAAAAATGATATAACTATTATTTTTAAAAATTAATAATCAAAAAGCTATTGAAAAATTACGCCACAAAAGTATTCGTACACCTAACAAAAATCTCAACTTAGCTTTAAATATTGTATTTCATTCTGTACTTAGTAGGATATATTTTAGTGTCCACAATAACTTTTAAAGCTTTTGGTATAGATTTAATCAGTTTTTTTTGTAATTTCCGCATCGGTTTTCCTCCATGCTTCTGTTATTATTGGTTTTACTTTCTCATTATGTGTTTATGTCATATTTTCTCTTTTTTAAATAAAATTCTCACCAAATATGTTCTACTGGGCTAAATAAACTGATTGAGTTTTTTCAGAATTTTGGATAGTTATAGAGACACCAGCGGCGTACATCCAAAGCAGAGCGCTTAGCGTCATTATCCTGTTAAAAAATGAAGTAGTCTCCTATATCCAAATTTTCGCCAGATAATTTAAAATTTCAATTTAAAATATTTAAATAGAGCTGATGATTCACAATACCATCAAAAAGTACCAAATTATCTAATTTTGAGGCCGATTTACACCTCCACGCAATAACACTTCCATCTCCATGGTTCATTGATCCAGTTTGATTCTTTGGATTAAGTTTCAGAAAATTCAAAATTGACAGCAAATTGATTGGGATGACGGAAAATTAAACATTTTTGGTTCTGATGGGCATATAATAGTTTGTAAATGAAAAAAATGAGGAATTTAATCCCATAAATTTATGTGGAACAAGAACTCCTCCCCCTCCATGCTCCAAATTAATGTGTGGGGGTGTAAATCGACTTTAAAATAAGGTAATTTAGTTTTTTTTAATGGTAATGTCAATCATGAGCTCTATTTAAATATTTTAGAGGAATTTTAAATTATCCGCCCAAAATTTGGATATTAGAGACCAATTCATTTCTTAATGACACAAAACGCACTTCTCTCAATGTATGCCACTGGTGTCTCAAGAACTGCCTCAAAATTCTGGAAAAACCTCCTCAATCAGTTTATTTAGCCCAGTAGAACATATTTGGGGAGAATTTTATTTAAAAAAATAGAGAACATAACATATAAACACATAATGGGAAGTAAAAATAATAATAACAGAGGCATGGAGGAAAACCGATGCAGAAATTACGAAAAACTGATTAAATCTATACCAAAACATTTAAAAGTTATTGTGGACACTAAAAGATATCCTGCTAAGTACTAAAATTAAGAAAGAAATACAATATTTAAAGCTAAGTTGTGATTTTTGTTAGGTGTACGAAGACTTTTGTGGCGTAATTTTTCAATAGCTTTTTGATTATAAATTTTTAAAAATAATAGTTATATCATTTTTAAAAAAATAATTATGTCATTCTTTAAAGAACAAGTTGCAGTTACCATAAAAAAATTACAATTACAATATATTAATTTTTATGAGTCGAAAACATTAAATTTTATAGGAAATTGCAAGTGTACGAACACTTTTGGGGTCCATTGTATATATTTTATGCTTCCCCACAAAATCTGTAATTTTTTTATTGAATATTTCCAGTTTAATTATCACGAAAACATATATTTTTAAACTTGATCTGTTTTGAAGTATTCACTTAATTTATTAAAATGCCTTGGTTAAAAATCAAATATATTTCTATTAGAATTTTCTTATCTATTTCGTCAAATTTTCGGTTTATTTATATTGATGAATGCCTATAAGAATATTCTTTCCGTGAGTGATTTAATTCCTTAATCAATTTTTTTCATTCTGAAAACTATTTTTAAAAACTGCCATCAGTATTTTCAGTCTTCTTGATTCCATTCTCTTCCCAGTTTTATTTTAGAAAAAGACGTAACAATTTTGAATCTATATTTTTCCCCATTCGTGTTTTAAATTTATAGCAAATATTTAGCGCCTTCTTTATAGTATAAGGAATAAATTTTCTTTACAGTACTATATTTCTCTATTGTTTATTGTCCTTGTGGACATAAGGCAGTATATTTTTATTTGATTGGTCTGTATAATCCATTTTGTCATTGTTAAAGACTTGCCTTACGTCAAAAGAAATTCAACGTTCTATTTTCTAACCATATATCTAAATTTAGATAATATTATCACCGACATTTTTTTACAGTCAATAACATAGGAAAATAGAATCATTCGGAAAAAAAAAGGCCGAAAATAAAATATTTTTATAGAGACCATTCTAAATGCCTAATAAAAAATACCACTGACATATAATAACAATAAGTTGATTCAATTAAAAAAACTGAGTTTAGGATTTTTAGGTGTAACATCAGTGAAATACAACTATACAAAACAACTGTGAGAATATATTGATTTTCTGAGTTTAATTTGAAATTTCGATTCATCTCAGATAAAAAAAATTTCAGCATTTTCATTTTTTCGGTTACTTATTTATTGTTATATTATTGTCTAATATTTTTTATTTGATTAAAACAAAATTTTATTAGTAAAATTCTTTTTCATGATATGCTTTCCTTTAACAGCATTAAATTTCGAAGATAGATTAGGTTTAATTTTAATTCTAAATTTAGGCTTAGTTTTAATTCTAAATTAAGGCTTAGTTCTAATTCTAAACCCTTGTTTAGGCGGCAAATTAGCCAAATTCGTCTTGAATTAAAAAAAATTTTTAACTTTCTTATTGATGGAAATGTAGTCTAAGATTTTGCAGCTACAGTTTTCAAAAATGAATTCTGCTTTTAACTCGATCAAACATGTCTTCTTGTATACAACAGGTTTTCCCTATATTGAAGAATAAATCATAATCTAAATTTTAAAATACACAAATAGGAAACGAACGAGAAAAAATTAAATAAAAAAACTAGTATTTCCCACCCTTATTTTAAAGAGTTTTTAAATGATAGTGCAACTAGTATTGAATATATTGGCGAAATTTAAATATTTTTAGTCATATATGAATAATTCATACCAATACAATCAATCATTCCTAATCCAAATACAAAATTACCTGCAATCAATCAAACCTAATTCAAAGCAATCAAAAATCAATCAATCTTAATGCAAAAACACCTGCAACCAATCATTTGCTAATGGTAAAACAGTCACTATCTAAAAGTTTATTTTTAAATTGCTATGCCATCCTTCTAAAGTCTAGAGGTTCGTTCTAATTTATCTAAACAATTATGATAATAATGGAGAAAATATGATCCTTTAAGTGCCTTCATTCTAAAAAAAAAACTTTTTTGCCTAAAACTAAATAAGATTATCACCGAGCAGGATATTATTTTAAAAAGTTTTTCATATTATTTTAAGCTAAAGGATAAATCTGTCTTAAATGTCAATAATTATTTTTTCAACTGAAAAATCTAAAATAGCTTTTCAGGACAAATTGGTCATAAATTAAGCCTTAATAAAAACTATATAAATTTTGTAATTTTTTAAAATATTTATAAGTATGTTATATGTTATCTATATCTGTGTTACAGAGTTGAATAGTTAAAGCCACAAAAGGTAGCACTGTTGCAGTGAGCCGCTTCCATTTAGAAGTAGTCTTGTGGCAACAGTTTGTGCATGTATCTTTCTTAAAATGTCGATACGTTTTCTAGTGAACTACTTATTCTCTTATGAAATACTCTTGTGTCAATATATTTAACTTGTGAAATGTGAACTATACTATTATTAGGGAAATATTTTATTCCTATTGAAATATTCTTCACCAATGAAATATATTCAATATATCAAATTGAACTTGGACTTTTCATTGAATCTATTTTCTTCCAACAGACTGGAATTCGAAACAGAAACTATTAGTCTTAGAATACAATTTTTCACAGTCCGCTAGCTTAACGATAGTGCCTCTATGCAGTTATCATTTCTTTATGTGCAAATCATAGCAATGTTGATGAATTACATATGTTTTAAGGTATCCGACTACCCTAAAATTGTGAATTTTGCCAAAAATTGACAATTTTTCTTATGATTATATTTTATAGGCCATCTTATTAGCTTTATAAAAATACCAAGTTTATCATTTTCCGTTCACTAGAACAAAAACTACAAGTGTTTTAGTAAAAGCAGATGCCATTACTTTAAGAGATATGTCATACATTAAAACGCGTTTTATTCGAAATGTTTTTTTTTAAATACTCAAACGGGGCCAACGATTGCTAAAAAAGTTTTGAACATAATTAACTGAATTTTTTTCTGTAAGTTCTGTATAATAGTAGAATTGTTTTAACCTACAGATTTATCAATCACTGTTTTATTACAAAATTTACAGTCCCTTATGTTAATATAATCACTGCTTTTTTAAACAATTCCATATAATAACTGAGATAAAGTGCTCTAGTTTTTGTAAAAAAGAAAATATCTCTTATCCTGAAGGTCATTTCAAAAATGAATAACATAACAACACATTAGAATTGAAAAATTGAAAATTTGTTCATAAAAATCTTTGGTACAGAATGGGCCACATTTATGCTATTTTTTGTCAATTTTTACCTATTTTTTCCCATTTTAGTAATAATTATTTTTCTCCTCTTAATTTTAGCATATTTTGCTTAAAATGTACTAAACAAATCTAAAAATAACAAAATCCCTATATCTCCATTTTTTTTAAAAAAAAGTTTCGCAACCAGTCGGATACCTTAATACAAAAAAAGTTAAACATTAAATCACATTAAGAAGTTTTTAACAATTTTAAAAGTATAACACGTTCTCAATTAATGAATATGCATTTAAAACGTTTTTAATTTTTTTCTTGCTGGATTATTTCTACTTAACTTAAATAAGTGATCATTTCATTCTAATCCTAAAATGCTTTTTTTTTTTTAATTTTCATTTCAGAATGTTCAATCATCAAAGAGATGTGTTTATGTTTGATAACATTTGAATAAAAAGAATGGAAACAGATTGAAATGCCAAAAGAATAAAGTTTATTTCTTAAAGAAAATGGAACATGTAGATGTAAATCAGGTAAACAACAATTTTTTAATTACACAGAATTCTTTAATAGTAACAAGATGTATCTAATGAAATCATATTGAATATTAAAACTATTTATATCTATTTTCAATACTAAATATGACTATCACAAACTAAAAGAACAATAATCAAAAGCAGGAAATAATTTTAGAAACATTTGTGAACATAATTTTAAGCCAATTAAGGGATAAAAAGCCATTTAAATATGAATTATCATTTTTCAGCAAAAATGACATAAATATAATAAATGAATTATTTAATATATCTGTGTTTTAGTAGCAATTTAAAATAGTTAATAAGCGCGACTGTGCTTATTCTAAAATATAATACAAAAATAACTAAATAAAAATTTTAAATCAAGTCAATGAGCAATTGTTGTAAAGAAAATTATAATAATCACTTTTTTACTATAAAGCTACTGGATAATAAGATTATATAAGTAAGAAACTGTGTTATAAGAATCATAAAATTTTTTGATGATACATTATATTAAAAAACTATATTGAAATAATATGATAACAATAAAATACACAAAACATTGTAAAAATAATTTCTAAAAGTAAAATGCATTTTTAAAGTGTATATGTATATTAATCGTCCATAATCTAAAATATATAGGCATTATCATAATTCTAAATTTACAATTTAGTAAAAAACTTGAGATTTGTTGTTACTCCATTAAAAATAAACATTAACCTATTTTTGCTAGGTTTATAAGACATTAGCTTTTACTTATATTATCTAATTTTAAATGCTTTCAAGAATAATTATATGTTTTTGTATGTATAGAATTTAACAAATACCAATGGCAGCTTAAACAAGGACTTTAGTTCGATACTTTCGCAGCATGAGGCTCTGAGGAGAGCAACTCTGCTAAAGCATCGGAAAGTATCTACACAATTAAAGGTAAGTTTAAAATCTGATACTTTAATATTGTATACTTTCTCAGTTTTCCTTAAAATTTCTATAATACTCTAGCAATAGACTTTATTTTTAAATATATAATTCAGATATAGAATATATGTGAGTAGTAGAGATAATAGTATATCTTTCGCAGTTTCAGAAATTATGAACATTATTTCGTCTAAAATTACTTAATCCTCGAAATAAAAGCATATAATTTAGCTATATATATATATTATCTTTGCTTAAAATATATAATGATAATTAAATTTATTATGAAAATGAATTGCGATAAGAGTAAAATAAATATTAGTTGCAGTTACGTTACCTAGATGGCAGCACTAAAGAAGATGCATTTTAAAATATGTGTGATTGCAATCACATTACTAAAGCTGTAGCAGCTCAAATGGAACATGAAAGCAAAAATAAATTTTAGAATTATACAAAAGGGTAGAAGAATAATCAATGGAGAGTAAATTATTTCCAACAACAAGAGGAAATTATGAAATTTTCGCTACAGAAATGGGAAAAAATGAAAATGAAAAGTGTTTAATTCGCCAGAGAAAAATAACTCCTTCAAACTAGTTCTTAATATTATATTAGTAGTAAAAAAATACTTATTTCAATTTCCAAATTCCCATAAGATTATCTTAAATACTAAATAAGGGCCTTGAATTCAAGTAACAAAATTGCTTCACTAAATAAAACGTTTTAAGGAAAAGAGAAAATAATAAACAAAAGTGCAATTACAAAGTTAATAATTAAAAAATAGAGTGCTTTTTTTTTATTCTATGTTAATTTCCATATGCTTTTAAAGCATCTATTTCACTGACTTAAAATTCTTTTAATAAAAGACGACCCAAAATAGTCCGCGGGAGTGTTCAAGGAATGTTTTATTTTAAACTTTGGTGAAACCTATGATATTAGTACAAGTTTCATATTTTTAACATGGTGCATTTTATAAAACCCACACGCAAAACATATAACGATATTATATGACATTTATTTTGAGAATTTGTCTCGGGAATCTCATTCAAGTAAAAGTAAACTCCCTCATGATATTATTTTGTAGTTTCTTACAACATACTACCTTCAAATGATCAGTAAAGATAAATCTGTTCAAATCTTTTTTCTCAAATAATTTTTAAAAAGTCCGCTATTTTTTCAAGGAAATTACAATCAAATTAATTGAAAGTAAATCATTAAAAAATTTCCTTTAAAATCTAATATTTCTATGTATTTAAGGTATCGGACTGCTTGCGACAACTTTTTTTTTAATAAAGGAAGATATGGAGATTTTTTTATTGTTTTTAGATTTGTTTATTACATTTTAAGAAAAATATGCTAAAATTAATAATAAAAAAAGAAATTATTAATACTAAAATGGGAACAAATGGATAAAAATTGACAAAAAATAACATAAACGTGGCCCATTCTGTATCAAAAGTTTATAAACAGATTTTCAATTCTGATGCGTTGCTATGTTATTCATTTTCGAAATGACCTTCAGGATAAGTGATATTTTAATTTTTACAAAAACTAGAGCACTTTATCTTTGTTATTATATGAAATTGCTTAAAAAAACAGTGATTATATTCACATAAGGGGCTGTAAATTTTGTAATAAAACAGTGATGGATAAATCTGAAGGTTAAAACAATTTTATTATTATTCAGAACATGCACAAAAATTTTCAGTTAAATATTTTCAAACATTTTTGAGAAACCACTGGCTCCGTTTGAGTATTTTTTAAAAAATAAACACATTTAGAGAAAAACGCGTTTTAAAGTATGAAATCTTGCTTAAAGTAATGGCATCTGCTTTTGCTGAAACGCTTGTAGTTTTTGTTCTAGTAACCAGAAAATAATAAACTTGGTACTTTTGTAAAACTAATAAATAAGATGGCCTATAAAATAAAATCATAAAAAAAATTGTCAATTTTTGGCAAAATTCGCAATTTTAAGGTAGTTGGATACCTCAAATGCTCTTATCTGGCACAAAAAAGCCTTGATTTAATAAATTGAACCCTTTTATATACACTCAATCTTGTTCCCTTCTTACAGCTCGATATGGTGCAGCGCCAACTATCGGGTCTTCGTCGGTCAGTCAATGATTCGGACGGTTCCCGGCAGTTCTACCGCAAGCAGATGCAAGAACTTTCCCATGAACTCCAAGACCTCGATTGCAATCTCGACAAAGTGGAAAGGAGTGCTTTCTATGCCAGAAAGCGCTTACTCAGACAATGCGGCATGGACTTCGTGAGTTCCAGTACAGGTGCCATTCCACTGTCCTCCTCCCACTCTGCCATTTTCTCTTCGAGCGAACACCTTAGCCGCAGCAACTCGAGAAGCAGTCTTAAGTCCAAAGTGTGTCATCTCATGTCGTCCCCTGGATACAGGTTCAAGAAAAGACATTTGTTAGGGGAACTCAGAGCCGTTGCATCGCTTTCTTCTCGTAAGCATTTTGTATTGCTTTTTCACAGCTCTATCATTGAACTTATTTTCTGTTTACAGTAGAACGTCGTTTATCCGAACCGATTGAGACCGGGCAGTGTTCGGATAACCGAATGCGATCCATGCAGTATATGAAACCGGACACTATACGAATATTGAAAATCATCACATGCAGGAAACGTACTTGAAAAAAAAGTAAAATAGGTGCAAAATGTCGCAATTTTACCTTGATTGTGGAAAATAATCACTTATTTTTCGCTGTACCTTTGTAAACCTTTTTTTCTCTACAAAGTCTCTGATTCTCTTGAGCAGCAGTAGTCGAGTAGGACAGCATTCTGATTGTTGTTCCTACCACTCCATAGCTGTCTCTAATGCAGAAACGCGTCAGCATTGGATGGACACTTGCTACTTTATTGGTTGTTGTTATCGTCGTCTTCATCCGCTTCATCGTCGACAAGGTCGGATTCTTCTTGCACGGAAGTCATTGTTTAGCATTTGAAATCCACAGTCTTCTGTATCGCATGCCATCCAGGTTTCTACATCAACAAAACTCAACAAAAGAGCACATATACACCCCCTGACTTGGAAATAAACCGACCAAATAATCCGTGCAGATGTTTACCAAATCACACAACTGAAATTCCTCAAATATCCTTCACCTTGGGTTTTCCCGTCACTTTTACCCTCGCGCGAAACAACTGTTGAGCATTGCACTGTGTGCCGGATGATAAACGTTCGGATAAACGACGTTCTACTGTATAACCTTAATTAGAGTTACGTTCATTCTTATTCAAGTAAGAATTTAACAGCTGTTTTCCCTCTTTGTGGCCAAGAAATCCAAGAAGGTTGTTTTCAGCCAATATTTTTTGACTAAACTTTTAATACCAACTTTTATCTCAACATCCTTGTAGTAGTCATCGAAAATAAGTTTTCCTCTTGTTAATTTTGTGAGTCTTTTATCCTCAGGAAAGCGTTTCATACAATTTAGAATCATTGATTTATTAAAGCGACTGATCCAACATGTTTGCAGTTATCAGATGTATATTAGTTTTTCTGTTGGTTCACTTAATACGAAAGAGTATTGCAAAGGTTTAAACATTATCCTCTTCGGGAGGAACGTCACACCGGTGCGCCGGCATGAAACACCGTCAGGAGACGAGTGTCGCGCCCCTGAGCCAGCGTGTTTCTTCGTCACTGGCCCTAGTGATTCCCCGGTGCGCCAGGGACCTGGAATGTTTTTTAAGCTCAGTTTTTTGGCAATAGATGGCATTCTATGTCCCTAAGATTTGAAATACATGGAGATCTGACCTTCTACTCGAGATGAGAGAAATATTACTCACTTACCCGTGGTTTTAGTTTTATAAACATAAGGGGAAATGAATGTTGTTTCCGATTTAGTGCTTTACGACTGCTCCTGAAATGAACATGTGGGTTTTTGTTTATAGTGAAGATGAGAGATTTATATTTTCGCTAAAGTATTTGATTTGGGTTTTCAGTCTAGTTTTTTATGGATAATTAGATCTGGTAGACAAAATTTGTCTTTTTTTCCTTACTTTTCTTACAAAGTCGACTTTTACAAATGCTTACAATAAAATGCTTAAAAACTTGTACTTGAACAGAAAGTGCATGAAGCAAATAAAGTATATTAATACGAAATATATGAAGCATATAACCCTGTTCGTATAATATACAGAACAATATTGAACAACGCGTTTATATTTCGGTATTTTTATGGATTTAGCTTAACTTACACAAAACCCTCCGGTCTGTGAGTGACACTCGTGATAGAAACTTCCGACCCTGCGTCCTTCATCTGCGTATGCGTGTGTAAAAAAAATAATTGAGACAAACTTCTTCATTTGTAATTCTTAAGACTAATCAACATAGTAACCATTCAGAGTGATTCATTCAGTGGTGTGTTGCTATCCCTTTTTCACAACACACCAGTGTCGTATGACGGGCTATGATTTCCATAAACAACCTTCATTTAATCGTGGCGTTGTAACCTTTTATATGAATAACTATACTGCGAGCCTCTATCGTCTCCATACTTGCAGGTTATTTCAGTCTATGGCTTTCTGAAACCAAAAAAGCAACATAAATAGCTGTAATTTACAGCATTGTGTACAAAAGACTGAATTAAATGGGCAAAATAAGTTTTATCCAGATATCTTGTTTATTTCTTGGTAATAATTATATCTTTGCCATCCCCCCCGTATGAAATGATTCTTCTGTAGCGATATAATCTACATAAGCCAGTAACAACCTCCGTACCATGGGGATCATTTTGGTGTAGTGGTTAAGTTACTCGGTTTCCAATCCAAAGGTCCCGGGATCTGTCCTTAGGATAAACGCGCCACTTCATTTCTTTTAAGTGATTTAATAATATTGGATCAAACATATATATATATAGCTTCAGGGACTAGAATTCAAGCTAGTCTTTCCAGAATTGCTCCACTAATACTTAATGACACCATTATTCTTCGTTTTCAGTAAACATCAAATCAAGTTCACCCACGCACAACGATGAGGATAAAGAAGACTCGTCAAAAGACACGAAATCTTGGAAAGCGCCTCTCAGATTTCTCGGAAATTTCGTTGATTCAAGGATTCGTCGGAGATTGTGGGGATCATCCTCCAGAACTAAATCCGCAGATAATATCCTTGAAGAAAAGAAGGACAATTCGCATCACTCGGACTGCGAAAACAAGAACTGCAATGGGTTCGAGACTGCGGAAGATGAATACAGCTCGTCCGATTCGTCTTCAGAATCCGATGATGATGACGAAGTTGAAGAAATCGAACAGTGGAAGCCAAAAAGTGCCTCCAAATGCACGTGGAAAGCACCTGTTGCGAGAAAGATATCCAACAACCAGAAAGCTCAAATAGATCCAGCTATCTTGGCGGAAATAGAGGTAATTTAACATCATTTTTCTTATATTATTTTTTGTTTGTGTTGTAAAATGCATCGGCTTTAGAAACTTTTTATTGTAAATGTACAATATAAGTTCCTATCTTACAATTTTAAACCCGTCCTGTTCTTTCTACCATATTAAGATAGACCTACCCATATTAAGTTTGGATAACAAGTGGAGTAGAATTTTTAATTCAAAAAGGATTTTAATTTAACTTGTAATGGAACTTAATTTTTGTATTACGGTAATATTTTTTTTAAAAAAAACTAAGGTATTTAAAGATATTTTTAAGTAAGATATTTTCTGCTCTCTTTCCTTCTCATAAATACATTTCTAATAACTTTTCTTCTCTGTTTTAGGACTTTGAAAGAATGGCAGCACAATACATAAAACAACACACATAATTCCCTCTAGTCTTTGTGATGATCGTGTTGATGAATCCTAGTTGAATCCCCTGATTTAGCGATAAAAATTTGGCACCAAATTAGCAATCCTGCCAACCGAAAAAAAACAACCCTACCCGGACCTGTTTTATTATTTATCAGTTTTAGCCCGACGGTCGACTTAAAAAATTAACACGATTTGGCAAAATGTTTTTGGTGTCAAGAATCAGGGGATTTAACTAGGATCCTACCACAAAATCATATTATTCAGATGGATTTGGTAGATGAATTCTAAGTGACTTTGGATGTGTATGTTATGTATTAAGAGAAGCGACAAAACGAACGCTGAAACATAAGTGAAGATTTGCCAAATATGTTTAGATGCTTTCAATCATGAGAAAGCTCCTTTAATTTAGAGCAACAGATGGACTTTCCTCGGCGACTTGGAAAAAAAATCGTACTGTATTTCAACGAAAAGCAGAAGCTGAGATATTAATGTCTGTTTGCTTTTTGGACTTTCTTACGTTTGAAAAATGTTTTATATTTTATAATCGTTGGTATCCAAGATGTTTTTATATGTTGTTGTGTTTATATGAATTGAATAAAATGTTGCTGCTTTTCGATTCAATTGTTTTCTTTTTATGAATTATTTACTTTTAAAAAATTGTACTTGCGTATTATCGCAACAATGCCAACTTTCAAAATAACTCGCCAAGTTGGTAAACCGGATTTCGCATGTGAATAATGTCGCCAATACGGTTGCGATAATACGTAAGCACCAAAATTACAGCTGTTTTCAAACACATATATCAGACACCTGAATCAAGCATGTCAAGCTCGTAGTTAAGCTAATATAAGGTTTTGTAACAAATCTTTCGATAGAAATTTAGTAAATTAAAAAAAGGGTACTTGCGTATTATCGCAATCTATTGGCGACATTAAATGAAACGAAGCACCTGGTTGTCAATTCAGTGCATTCAACACATTGGAAATCGGGGTAGCCAACTTGGCAAGTTATTAATAGGGTTAGCGATTGTTGCGATATTACTTAAGTACCAAAAGAAGTAAAGTACTTAAGTAATATCGCAACAATGCCAACGTTCAAGATTATTCGCCAAGTTCGCAACCCCAATTTCTTAAGTGTAATACGCGCTGAATTGGCAACCATGAGCTTCCTTTTATAAAATGTCGCCAATACGGTTACGATAATACATAAGTACCAAAAATATTTGCAAAGCTCAATTTTTGATAGTTATTAGCAATAAACTTAATATTTATAAATGATTGATTTCTACAATTTACGAATGTGATTACTACAACTTTTTAAAAAAAAATAAACTAGATTTATTTTTTTATAATGTGATTAGTGTCTGATACGGATTCAGATTGATTTTTATTTGGTTTATAATAATCTGAGTTTCACACGCTTGATTTATACTTTTATTAACTTTGGAATCTAAAACACAGCTCATTATTCAAAAGATAAACTAAATTTTCAATACTTTTACATGTACTTGCGTATTAGCGGCACCGCAGCAAAATTTGTGCCACGTCAATCGCGCCATGATATCAAAGCAACAAAAATATTCTCTTACGTATTTATTTGAAAAAAAAAAAAACGTCAGATTTGGTGGATAATGGCGAGATTCGTGTGGTGCCAATTTTGTTGCTGTGACGTTAATGTGTAAGTTCCTATTTGCATTATGATTCAACTCGTATTGTTTCCAAACAAGCTATAAAATCTGACAGTTTAAAATTGTGTACCATGTTAGATTATTCTTGTAATTTAATGCAACAATCCATACCATATTGCTCCGTATTCAATTAATTGCTTTTAATTGCGATTGTGAAAAATTTACATAATTTTTTTAAATGTTTTCTTTACCTTAATTTCATAACTTTTTAATTTTATTCATGAATCTGATTACCTGAAACGGTGCTTTTAGTTAAAGTTGGCAAACTTTTTTTCGCTAATTTGCGGAATCGGCCACTGGTTCACGTGGTTTATTTTTTACTCTTTTTCTGAGATCGATAAGCGCGCCAATTGTGGTAACCGAGCCCATTTCTTAGCTGTGAAGACGAGATCCTATCAGCGCATTTTAACGCATGCCCAGTACGTTTTTTAGATCGAAAAGTTTTGTAGAATCCGGTTCTGTGGTTGTTAGCATTATTTTTATTTATTTATTATTTTTTTATTTTATTCTTTTTTGTTAATTTACCTTTTTGAAATTTGTTATAGTTTTTTTATGATTTATTATTCTGGTTTTCAATTAATTTTTTATTGTGGATGTTTATGGCGGTATCCCTATTAATTGCAAACGATTTTAATTCGATTTTTTCTCAAACTTGAACATTTGCATTGTTTACGTTGTCGTTTGTCGTTCGATCGCAATTTTGCATCAACTTTTTCATCGAAGTTTTTGTAGAATATTTCACAGCTTGTTTTTTGGCTTCGTTCTTCGGATATTGATACTTTTTTTCAAGGTATTCTTCTTCATTTTTAATTTTTTATAGATACTCAAAAGCCACCAATAATATCAGAATTGTAAATGTGAATGGATGGATGTTGAAATATTTTGAGTATTCTTAAAAATTTTTTGCTATGTTACCTGCGTT
>BMAO01008203.1:0-22772 GCA_019973975.1 Trichonephila clavata
CAGGTTCTTATTGCTTTAGGAAGGATTTCGATTAGGAACTAGACATGACCATATAAAACAATTGTACTCTAGATGTCAATTCCGTACATGTTCACGAGAGTTAATTTTCATTGAAGAAGTTCTAAATAATGACACAATGATTCGATCTAATGCGAGAACGCAAATTTGCGGTAATTAACAAGAATTAAATAAATGTTCGAGTAAATATATATGTAATGGTAAAAAAAGTGGGCTTGTTTCATAAATAATAAGCAGTCCAATCCCAGGTGTCAACACAGTAATCCTTGCTCTAATAAATAATGAAAAGTAAAATTAAAGGTATATATCTCATAAAATTTGAATAATTATTCTCTTTCATTTTTAAATTAAAAAGTTTATACGATATTTTTATGAAGCAACAGTTTCTATATATTCCCAGCATGTATTTTTCAATTCTTACTTTTAGCTCTGATCTCTTATATATACAATCATGTCTATAAATTAAGGATAATGAAGTTCAGGCAAAGAAAGAGACAGAAGCAAAACAAATTTGACTTATTTGTAAAGTCTATTTACTAAACAAAGGGTAAAGAGCAAAAAAGATGCCTATGTTTGACATAATTAATAAAAATTGCGATTTTTACTCCCTGGAGCAAATTTCAAAAAGAACCCATTTACAAAAAACGTATAACATGCTTAGTATGATGGTTAATACGAAGTATATCTCCCGGACGATGCAATACAGGCTTACAACGCCTACGTATGCTGAGTATAAATTATCAATCTGATCTTGGGGAATATTACACCACTCATCAAGCAATGCCTCCGAAGTTCCGGTAACAGGTTGGAGGGGGTTGACGGGCTGCAGTTCATCGGCCAAGTATATCCCACATATGCTGTATTGGATTCAAGTCCGGTGAGTATGCTGGCCAATCCATACGGTGATATCCTCCGATTGAAGGCATTCGTCTACAATGTTTGCACGGTGAGGACGGGCGTTGTCATCCTTAAACAGAAATTCAGCACTCATGGCACCCGAAACAAACGTACATGTTGTTCCAGAATGACATCCCGATAGATGTGGCCTGTAATCGTTACACTCTGAACATGCAGATCAGTTCTGGAACGAAGAATAATTCCTCCCCAAACGAGCCATCCTGCACCATCGTAACGGTGTCGTTTAATGGTGTTCTCTTGGTGGAACGGGTACCTGGCGCTCTCCATATGAATGTCCGGCGAGAATCAGACTGCAAACTAAACCTGGACTCGTCGGAAAACATCACACAAGACCGCTGTTGCGGTGTCACAATGCATGCTGTCTACTCCAGGTTAATCGCAGGCGACAGTGAGTTGCGGTAAGGGGAACACATCTCACAGGCCTACGAGCATATAGACCAATGTGCCCTAAGCGTCTGTACAAGGTCTGCTTGAAACTGTCGTACCGGTAGCGAAGAGAGCTGACGAGATAGTCTGATGTTGTGCTCCGTCTGTTTCTTTTGGCAGTAACTGCCAAATACCGGTCCTCATTCGGCATTGTAACTCGGGACGACCTGTGCTGTAACATCTACTCACATTACAATCATCTTGGAATCGTTGCCAAAGCCTGGAGATGACACTCTGGGCGATTCCAAGTTCCTCGGATACTTTCAGCTGTGTACGTCCACATTCCAGTCGTTTGATAATTCTACCACGTAAAAAATCATCGAAATGCTTCCTTTGTGCCATAACTATGCTTTTATTGCACTGAAAGGCTTTTAAAGCGCTTGTGAACAATTTTAATTCTTTGCCACCATTCCTTATATACCCCTCTCTTACACTCGTCATTGTGACGTACTATCCGCGCCATTTGGTGGTTTCCTGTAATTTGCATATTCTTCTTGAAGATGTGTGTGATAATTCTACAGGTGAAATTTTTATTTTAGAGTTCAATTCATGTGTGATTCTGAATTATCCTTAATTGATGGACATGAGTGTATTTATTTATATATATATTTAACTTATTTAAATTTGAAATAGTTAATAAAATACTTTCTATTCATCCAATCAAGTTCAAATATTTTTTAAACTTGTAGTGGATGACACTTAATGTGAATACAATTTTTTTCCAAATATTAAATTAATTACCGGTGAATTAATTAAATTAAATTGATCACTAGTTTTTGACGCCAACTTATATTCGTCTCTATTGTTGTTAACAATGTAACGTTAAAACTGTTAAAAACAAATACAAAAGTTGTCATCGAAAAGCGGTTTTTCAGCCAAAATAGCCAAACCGAGTGTCATTGTCACAACAATGGAGATAACATGTGCTCTTTTTTTAATTCTTACAGTTGTAGTTCACTTTACTCCATATATACTTATAATATAATATACGTAATATATATATATATAAATTTAATACTTGTCTTGTGATAATTTGTACGGTTTCATAAAAAAGGTCTTTTTATCGAGTCTAAGTACATTATTTCTGCATCCAATACACTTCTATAACATAGAGGGGGATGCAATAAAAATTATGTTTGAAAATTGGGTCACAAATACTGAAAGTTTGAGAAACACTGGTTTAACTTCATCATATCTTTTAATTTGGGTTTTATTTCTTCTTTCTGTAGCTTTCTTGATATATAGCCGGATATAATGGAAAGATAGTGCTGAAGATTCCATATTATATTAGTCCCCCGTGGATTTTAGTTGATGTTTGAATTTCTGATTATTTCTTTAACTAATAAATTTTGAGCCTCAGAATGCTTAACATTTTCTTGGATTGATCTTTCTTTCTTAAAAATATCATCTTATCAAAGAGGTCTCATTAACTTTTTCTATAAAATTGCACAGAAATAATAAGTTTATTTGTGTGTGTATTGTATCCTTTTTAAAGGATTTTTTGAATATAAAGAAATAAGGGAAAAGAAACCATTTATTTATTTTTATTTTTAATGACTACAAGATCAAAAGTCATCTCCTGTATTATTTGATATTACACCGGATATGGAGTTATCTTTCTTATGTTTCAAAAAAAAATAATAAATTAGCAATCTTCCTTAATTTTTGCACTGTATATCCCCATTTTCAGAGAAAGCAAAACAAAAAAAAAATTATTTTCTGTTCTAACTTCCATATATAGTATAATAAATTAATGCAAATCATTTTAAAATATTTTCTTTCACA
This sequence comes from Trichonephila clavata, assembly GCA_019973975.1. NCBI lineage: Eukaryota > Metazoa > Arthropoda > Arachnida > Araneae > Nephilidae > Trichonephila > Trichonephila clavata. The sequence continues at coordinate 3,148 of BMAO01008203.1, forward strand.
ATTTAAAATGAAAATATATTTTTCTTTCTGAATATTGTTTTATGAAACCTTTTTTTTTTCTTACATGATAATTTTATTTAATTTTAGATTCACTCATAAGAAAAGAGTTTGGTACAATTTTATAAAAATAGTCTTTTAATAAATAATGACCTCATTCAACTAATTTACCTTTGCTTTAAATTTGTATTAAATATCTTTGTTATCTCTCTATGGTATATTAGAGCAATTTTAAATCGATGGGTAAAAATTTCTCAAAATATTCTTCAATAATATTATTTTGTATAATGTTTTAATAGAATTTAAGATGAGTAATTAATTCTGTAACACAAATTTAAATTTAAATTTGATGTCTTTAATATTTAAGTTTGTTTATTTGTCATTAATAAAACAAATGGCTGTTCAGAGATCAGGCTTTGAAAGCCAATGAACATGTTTAGTATTATGCAATAGCATCAATTATATTTATTTATATTATTTAATAAATTTTAGAAACCCTTGTATATTTTTCATAGAAATTTAATGTTAATTCAAATTTTTTTATGGAAAAAAATGTTTTTCAACAATAAATTACAGAATGTACTTGATTACATACACGACCTTTGGAATTAATTTTCTCCAACAATCCGAAAAACTCTGTTCTATTAAAAAGATTTCTGTTCATATTTGTTTTATGTAAAATATCCTTTTCTACGTTTTATCTTTGAAAAAATAAATTGCAAAATATTCGAGCACTAAAACAAAATGATTCATAGCGTTTGTATATTTATGGCCAAATATTAAGTTCAATGGAATTTTTATTAAGAGAAAGCTGAGAAAAGTATATGAAACATCTATAAAAACTGTCCATTTTTTTCTTTTTTTTCATTTTAATACTTAATGTTATCATTGATCAAAATTTTGGAACACAATAAATTCAAATTCACCAAATTGATAAAACCTCTTCTCTTGCTCTCGAATAACAGTTATCTATGAAACAATTGTTTTTGTACATTCAGATATTGACAGCAATATTGATCCACGCAGAATGTGCTCAATAGAGTGTGTTCCATTTATTTTGATATTTTCCTATATCTCATCTCATTCTGTTATAATAGCCGCGGTATCCTAGTGGTCAAGGTAACGAACTCGTGGCTGGCTTGTCATGAGTTCGAGTCCAGCACCACTGAAGATCCACCGTGTAGGGGACAATGTATGCAAAATCTGTGAAAAACTCAAACGTCCTTCCTTTAGTATAGTGTAGTAGTTAGCAGAGGACCGGGGCAAGCTCAGATGTGGTCCTCGTCACTTGACCATGGTTAAAAATTACAAAGTCTGTTGCCAAAAACCCTCTTATAGCTGAACAGTGCGACGTTAATATTCACTCACACTTACTCCTTCTGTTTTAAAAATAAAAGTGATCAGTATATAGTCATTATGATGGTAAATGGTCAATATTCGTTTTATGCTTTTAAATACCGAAATTGATTACAGTTTTTAATAAGCATATAATTTGGCTAAGAAATGTAACAGAAAACAAAAACGATAATGGATAAGACACACCTACAGGAACTATTGGTAAGTAATGCCACCGATTTTTTTGTGAAGTGACTGCACGTTGAAGTCGCGGTGTGTGGGAAGATCAACAGACAAAGATGTACCATCTTAATTCTTTCTGAAAGGTTAGAAAGTAAGGACTATTGAATTCCAAATCTTTATTTCCTCTCTTGTATAACATAAGGAAAAAAATAAAAATTGGTCAAGAATGTTTATATGAAAATTATCCACATTCCTATGGACACGGGATGAAATTTTACGATCATAAATCATATTGATAAAATGCTGGATACATACCTCATTATCTTCTCATACCCCGAAGGCTCGAATGAACAAATCGAGTAGCAAATCCTTGCTGATAGTGTTTTTTTGACATAAGAAGAATGTCACCTGGAAAATACAAACTCCCTCCTGAGTTTGTATTTTCTGGTGGAACCACCAAATCTAAATTTTATGAAGAATTTATCAATAAACTAAAAACAAAGATATGCCAAGCTGAACATCAATAACGTACTGAAAACCTCAGCGGGAAAGCATTGCAGCCGAAACAGACAATCTCGTCACTAGCTACAAGGCCAAATGTAATGTAGCCACGATGCATCGGCTGTCATACAAACCCAACGAGGGTCTCTCAAACTTCTTTTCGTTTCACCACTTGAAATTTCATTTGTAGAATTTAAAGTTAGAATAACTGATTATGTGCAAGTGTGTGTATTGGCTTTAAAGACATTTCGTAAATAAGCCTCTTAGGTTTTCTTCATAGCTTAGTAACTATGCTGTCAAAATGTATCGAAGAAGGAGAAGGCTATTTTGAACAATATTAATCTATTATTCTCTTAGTCGTTAATACTCTGTCTACATTATTGCTAAAACCCACACGAAGGACAGACAGAAATGCTATATGAGGTGATATTTCAATTTCTAATTGGAGATTTATTGCCTGCGCCTTTCTAACTGAACATTACCAAAATAATATTTGTTAGTTATTGAAAAATATTTCTTTTATCAACTTAATTTTCGAACACTTCTACAATATTAACCTTTTGGAATTTATTTATGCAAATATTTACATGCTATATTTACTGAATGGAATGTCATTATCGAAATTTAAATGGTATGTAATTTTCACTTCAAAACGAAAAAAAAGGAGTAATAATATTTAGATGGTGTTACTTTCATAAAAAGGAACACTCAAAGATTAATTTTTTTTCAAAGCACGTGTAATTTAAATTTAAAATTCGAGAGAACACAAAAAGTAATACAAGAGGAAGTTAAGTAATATGTGCAATGAAATTTAAACTTAGAATTTTTCAGAGCAATATGAATAACATGTAGCGGAAGTAATTAAGTTTAAATGTAGTTTTCTGCACATAAATTCCTAACCAGCGTAAAAATAATAACGGATAATTGAAGCAGAATTAGAAGATTTTGAATCAATGAATAACAAACATGTTAAGCCACTTGGAAATATTTGATTGTAAAATGAACTTGAAAATGCAACATTTGTGGTAATAATTTTAAAAAAAATATTACTTTAATAAGTCTATAGTAAAAAAATTCCCTAGAGAAAAATGTTTCCCGGTTGAACATTTTTTTTCAGTTTCCAACTATGTATAAATAGAGAGTAATCAGTATATGGAAATAAGCGCATTTTTATGTATGCAAGGGAAAATAAAAAAACTTTTTTTTAACTATTCTACTTAATATAGCTTGAATGTTGTATAACATTTAGGTTATTAAAAAGTTACTAAATAATTGGTCATGATCAGATATACCAGTTTCAGTAAGTTGAATCTTTCCTTCTTTTCCTTCCACTTAAAGCTTTCAAAAAGGGATGTTTCATTATTTTTAGCGCGTTTTTCACGTAGTGGAACAAAAGCGCTATTAGGACGCAAATTTCGTCTTCATTCCATATTTTGTTGTACCTTTTTCTCAGCCAATAAGCAACCAATTGACCTCGGGTTTTCAGCATTTGGTCGCAATTGTGCCCTAGATGAGCCGAATCATATTTAAATTTTCCCATAGTTTTCCCGAATTTTCCTACAAATTTTCCTGAATTTCGTTAGTTTATAACCAAATTTTCTCAAATTTTACCTAGTAAATTTATTGTTTGCAAAAAGTTTTTTTAAAAAAAATCTACTTGCATTTTGTAGGAAATCTACATTTAGAGGAGTGGTACAGTACACTACTTCCTGTTAGTAAAAAGTTCATTAGTTGCATTATTGTAAAATACAACATGTGAAAAACGCGCTGAAATTACTTGACCATGCCAATGATTGATATCTTGTTTGCTAATTTTTCGAAAATCGTTTAATTTTCTGATGTGGTACTGTCATTGCTATAAATAAGAATTTATTGGTAAAAAGAATAAAACAAAAGTTAAGACCTATAAATACAAAATAATTACTCTTAACTCAAAATCTTCTTTCCCCCTAAAAATTTGTAATTTTAGATAATTTTATTCATATTTACTTTTTCGGGTAAACAGCCTTAATAAAATAGTAAATGTATTCACATTATAAGAAGCTCAAACTTATTCCCTATTTAATTTAACATACTAATTGCAAACATTTTCATTCGCGTTTCTATATAATTCTATATGTTTTTGCTACAAAGTACATACAATTATTCAAACTTAAACATTTCATTTTTTGCATCAGTTTAAATATATAATTTAATTATAATTTATGCTAAAATATCAAGAAGTGAGTTTCAACTTTTATTATAATTCTACCAAATATTCTTGCAAAAAATAAACGATAAACATTTACATATTTTAATAATTTTAAAGTTTAAGTAATTTCTGAATTAAAAACTCTTAATTTCTTGAAACTCTGTTCGTATTTTTCATACTTAAAATACTACGAATCTGGTTTAAATTTTCGATTTATTTTAAAAAACAAAATATTATTCTTAATCATTCCCTATGAAGATTATTACATAAAGATTCATAAAAAAAATTGTGGTGTTCACCACCAGAGGACCAATTTCACGTTAGGGAACTAATGACTTTCTAACCGTCATGCAGTTTGACGTAGGTAAATACTTAAGACAGAACAATACCGATGATGAAGTTCCAGGGCCTTATCCAGCCGAAAGAGAAATGACCGGTACGTTCCCATGCGAATCTTCGAATTCAGAATCCACCATACGATGTGTGACAAGGATTAGGCAGAGAGAAAGAAAAAAATCAACTTTAAGAGATTTCTTTTTTCATAGCTGTGTATATTGGATAAAATTAAATTATAAATTTTTTTTGTATGTTTATATACTTTTATAATCATTTTATAAATATTGACTAAACAAACTCAGCAATTAGGCATGTATGTAAAAAAAAAATTAATAATCATCTCATGTTATCAATTTTATAATATTATAATTTTTGACTATAAACAATCTCAACACCCAAACATTTATGGAAAAAAAAGAGTTAATAATCCTTTTACTTTTATAATGCATGTTTAAACCCTTTAAAAAAAGTATGTTACCCTATACAAAAAGTGAAATAAAACATGTCATGGCTATAATAGTTTCAACTTGATGTACGTGTTAAGAATAGTTGCCCTTGTACACGATTATATGCTTGAGATTTTTGTAAACTTAAGCGTACATGCTAACTTATGTTTAAAATATTTATTAAACCATGATGAAGGAAAAGTATAGCATGGAATATTTACAAAACTATGCCTCATATACATTCGTAAAATATTTATAGGATGAATATTAAAACAGAATACATGCAAGTTATTTATAAAAATATTTAAAATATTTTAATATGTAAGTTTGTCAAGACAGGAATATTATATAAGAATTTAAAGTATTTTCAAGACTTAAAACTATTTTAAGATTTCATATATTTTCTAGAAGGCATTTTCAATAGTATTATGTTTTCCTTTGCACAGGAATTTACAGTCATAGTCTGAAAAGTTATATTTTTGAAACATATGCACAATGAAAATTTTTATAATCTTATTACAAGAAAAACATGTTCCAAGATTATGAAATGCTTTCTACATAAACATTAAAGAAATATGCCAAGGAAAATACAGAACAAATTCATTCTCGAAGATTTGTCAAAAGTTACTGAAGTAAACAGAGTGAGTTTAAGTACAAAAATATTAAAAGTATAAAATTGTTAAAAAAATGGAGCAAAACTCATTTCCATCACTTATGTTCATGAAAAACTCTCTGCTCATGAATTTATGATATTAAAAAATGTTGCAAGTTGGCTTTTGTGAGAGTGATTTTACATAAACCCTGATATGCCTTGTCAGTTATACAAATTTTACAATATCTCAAGCTTTTTACAAGACTGTTCATAAAATGTTGGATCATTAAAACTGTCTGATCTACCAAAGCACTTTGAAATTACGGAAGTGTCCTAGAAGGTGACTGGCAAGCTTCAATTGCTCTACCCAAAAGAAATCCCGGCATACTGTATGGGATTCAGGATTAGAGATCTCCGTGGTCACTTCATCGTCTGAATATCCCCAGTTTCGAATTATTAGACTGACTACTGACCCTTGTGTGGATGGAGTTATTGTGCATAAAAGTAAACTGGTGGTCAATATTAGAGCCTATCACACTCGAGCCTATTTAACACTCGTATGTCTCTACGATTTCCTCCCTATACCTCACATGGTTCAAAGTGCTTCCCTCATTGGAATGCAGTCTTTTATGCACATATCTAACATCATTTCAACGCAAACCATACCACCAGTTCTCTCTATAAGACAACATACAGCGAACCATTCTTCAGCCTGGATGTCTACTCATCTGTGAAGATAACACAGAAACACATGCCACCTACACTCCTGTGTAAGGAGGAAATTGTCTACAGTCTGTCAGCGTGCGTTTCTGTGAATTGGCATTAATGGAAAGAACACCATTAAATTTCCGATACTATTCTCTTCTTCATTAAGACTTCAATTAACAGTATACCTTGGCATAAAGGCACCAGAAGGCTCTTTTGCGAAATAAAAAGTTGTCATTCTATATTGCGCCTTAGAATTAATGTCAATTGGTGGTCTTTCTGGTTTGGGATAACTCTTGGTCACCCTGTACCTGGTTCCTTGGATATTATTCTGGTCTCCTTGAACTATCCAATAATTTTTGAAATCGCATTTCGGAACATGTTGCGGTATGTTGCTACTTGCGCTAGGGATTTTTTGCTTCCAATCTCCCTATGATTAATTCCTTATTCAGATATTTTATTTAAGTAATTGTTTTCCAAAATTTAATAAATATTTATTTTGCATTTATTTTTGATAAAAATTATGCAGAAATTAAACGATTTGCTTATTAACTTCTGGAATAATTTTTCCTGACACAACAAAACATGCAATGCATTGTGAAACATATAATTAAAAAGACATATTTTATGATCCTTTTGTTAAATATAGCCAAGAAGCAAGGAAGATGCTTACAAATAAATTTTAAAATGAAAGTTATTGTATTTACATTAACATTTATACCTCCAATAAAAACTGAATGCACTTTTAAAGACAAAATCATTCCTTGTAGACTAATGAGACTATTCCTTGTAGACTAATGTAGAATACTAATGGGACTTGATTATCTTATGGTGTTTCAATGTGATTTGAAAAAAAAAATGTTTAAATTTCTTAATGATAAAGACTATTATATTTTTAATGAACACTCTATTAAACATACTTAAATATAGAACATTGATTCGTTTTTGAAGTAAATCAACATAAGAAATCATTTGCGTATATTAATCGTCTTTAATGTTTCTGGAAAAATATGTAGTATTGTAAAAAAATTTAATTTAATTTTTTCTTTTTGTATTTATCATTACTTTTTGAATACATCTTAAGATATAAAAATTAGAAAAACGCTTTCAAAAATTTTATTTATATTTAAATAAAATACAAATAATTAGATACATTGTCTTTCTAAATGGAGTATTAACTAGACGCAAGCGCTTAAAAGAAAACTAAAGTCTTAGGTGCAAATTGTTTTCGAAAAAAAAAGATAATATTTATATGTGTGATAGCTTAAGTACGCATTCTTTATTCACTTAAATAGTTCCCTATTTACAACTGACAGTAAATTAAAACAATTTAATTAAAATCCATAACGAAACTCTAAATCTTAATATACAATTTTAAACTAATAGTCCAGAAAGTTAACAAAAACAGGTGTAACAGAAAGAAATTCAATGCAAATCCCAGTACCATGCAATATGATATTGGAAATTAAGATTGCTTGAATTCACAATGGCCTTTTTTTTAAATTCCACTACTTACAAAGAAATACAGCAAAAGTTCATTAGAATGAGAAAATACATAAATAAGCTTATTACTTAGAGAAGGAAGAGAGAGACTCTTAATAAGAGAAATATTATTTTTTACTTATTTACGGTTTCAAGTATTCTGTATATTTTTATCAAAACATAAATTTTTATTAGCTTAAAAATATAAAAGTTTAAATGCTATTATTTTTTTATACAAAAATTAGTGTTTTTTTCTATTAGTAAATAATACTGTCCTCCTATGCTCTTTTAAATTATGATATAATTATTTGCATTTACTTATTCCTTGTGAGTTCCTTTTATTAACCTTTAAAAGACGCTAGAAACCAATTACAATAGTTTTTTTTAATTACATGCATAAAAAAATAAAAAGGAAATATTTAAAAATTGATAACCTAAATTTATATGTTATCGGTTTAAAAAATACTGGGACCAATTTCAGAGTATTATAAATTTTTGAAGAATTAAGTTATTTACATAAAATTTCCAATGTGGCTTCCTTTGATATAATACACTTTGCGTAAATGTTTCGGCCAAGCCAAAGAGATATTTTGACTATTTTTGGAGGCATTTTTCAAATTTCCTCTTTGATTGCCTTTTGAAACCATTGGAGTGATCTTACTTTACGTCTGTTTAATTCTTTTTTTTACGTGTCCCCATCAAAAAATATTCACAATTAACACAATCAGAGAACAGTGGTATACCTTTTTCAAGAGGCAGAAAATTTATTTTTTTAAATCTTTCTGGCATTTTATAGTTGATTTTGCAGTATGATTAGGGGAAGAATCTTGGTGTTATGAATGAGAATGAGACTTTAGATTTTGAGTTTGATGTAGAATGCAATTATGAATTGTATAACGAACGGATTTTGACTTACCGCCATTTTCCATGCTAGGTGTAGGAACACTGTGGAAGTATTTCGAAAGCTGAATGAAAATATATAACTGAAGATTATTAATGAATCAAACCAATGATCAATGATTTCACAAGTCGACTTTTCATGTATATATTTGCTTCACACACACACTCATGCCTTTACATGTACGATAAAAGAAAAACATTTCACTAAAAACATAATCACAAGAATGGCGACCAGTACAACCGAATCATCCCAATGGAATGTCGTTTTCCCGCCGAAATCACATCGGCTACCAGAAAACCAAGTCCAGTTCGTGGCGCCATCTCTGGATGGCGAAAGGAGTCAACTATTCTTAACATCCTCCGGGGGGCGGGAAGATGTAGTCGATGGTGGTAGGGGCAAGACTGCAACTTGAGAGACTGGTCTTGTCATGACTCCACGTGAAGTCTGGATAGTGACGACACGGCATATTCCGTCAGCTCCAGGATGTGTGGCCACAATCCTTCCGGGAGTCCACCTGGTGCTGAAAGAGGCTGGATTCTTGATTAGGACGAGGGATCCTACCGTGAAGTCTTTCTGGCCCTGCATCCATTTGGTTCGGGACTGCAAGGTGTTAAGGTAGGAGAGCTGCCAGCGAGACCAGAACATCCTTTTCAACTTCATCAGAAGAGACCACCTAGAATGAAGACTCAAGGATTGGTTAGTCAGACTGTGATCAGGGAGTTCAAGCAAGGGACACCCGATAAGAAAGTGTCCGGGTGTTAACACCTGGAGATCCTTAGGGTCTGATGATAGCGGATAAAGAGGACGTGAATTTATGCACGCCTCGATTTGGCACAGGATTGTAGCTAACTCTTCAAAGTTCAGCACAGCCGCCTTTAAGGTTTTGAGCAAATGATGCTTTGTGAGTTTGACTGAGGCTTCCCACACACCTCCAAAATTCGGTGCATATGGAGGAATGAAGTGCCACTGAATGTTTTTGCTTGACGAATAGTCCTGGACATTAGAGTTGTGAAGTAATTTAAACAAGTCCTTCAAGTAAGCTGAAGCACCAACGAAATTTGTACCGTTGTCAGAATAAATGTCTGATGGATAGCCACGGAGTGACACAAATCGACGCAGTGCTGACAAAAATGCTGCTGCTGATAGCGAAGATACGAGTTCAAGGTGCACTGCTTTAGTACACATGCAGATGAAGAGGCAGATGTACGATTTGAAGTTGCTGGTCTTGCGAGTATGTTGGCACTTTGTCGTGATAGGTCCAGCAAAGTCAATGCCTACCTTTTCAAAAGCACGACAAGGGGTGATTCGTTCGATGGGTAGATCACCCATCATTTGAGAGACAGGCTTCGCCACAAGCTTAAAACAGTCTACGCAGTTGTGTAGTTCTTTTCTGACAGCTGATTTACCATTAGGTATCCAAAACTGCTGACGAATGAGGGATAAAACTAGTTCCTGCCCAGCATGGAAATTGACCCTATGAAAATGTCTAATGATTAGACTTGTAAAGTGAATATTTTTTGGTATGAGCATAGGATGCTTTTGTTCAAATTTAAGAGTTTGTTGGAGACGAAGACGTCCTCCGACACGAAGAATTCCCTCAGAGTCAAGGAATACATTCAAAGACTGAAGGTTGCTAGATTTGGGAAGAGGCTTGTTATATATACATTTCAAGAGATTAAGTTCTGTATGGTATTCTCCATTTTGTAACAATTTGACTACCTTTTTGATTGAGGTTTCTAACTCATGTGTATATAAAGGCCCAGTAACTTTGGACACTGATTTGGAATTATGGTAGAATCTGAATATCCATGCAACAGTCCTAATTACTTTCATGTATGAGGAAAACTTATCCAAGAAACTAAGAGAATTATCAACACCAGTTGAAAGAACAACAGAGTCACTTAATGATTCAGACTGATCAATAGGAACAAGTGGAACAGGCTGTTCAGAGAAAGGAAGAAATGAATTGGAAGAAGGATGGAAATCATGAAGCCAATTTTGGACCAGCTACCCACTCTGAATTTTCAAGAAGTTGTTTCGGGTAGAGGCCTCTTGTTGCCCAATCTGCCGGGTTTAATTTTCCCGGAATGTGATGCCAAGATTCTTTTGAGGTTAGTGTGTGAATTTTTCCAACCCTGTGTTGCACAAATTGATTTCCTTTTACAGGTGGATTATTTATCCAACTCAGTGTAATTGTTGAGTCACACCATAAATAAGTATCGTGAGTGATGTTAAGAGATCTCTTAAATGTATCTAGAAGTTCAGCCAGAAGCAGAGCACCACAACGATCTAATTTAGGTAATGATATTGTTTGTACAGGTGCCACACGAGTTTTTGAAACTATTAAGAATAAGTGTGGCGAATCAGAAACAACACGTAAGTATATTAAGGCTGAATATGCCTTTGAGGAGGCGTCACAGAACCCATGAATTTTACAGTATTTAGCATTTAGTGTTTGAACATATCTGGGAACTTTTATTTGTTTGAGGCATGAAGATTCTGCTTGAAACCGATTCCATCTATTAAGAATGTCTGATGATATCTCATCATCCCAGTCAAGCCCTGCCTTCCACAGATCTTGAAGAATAATCTTTAAAATTATAGTTGAGGGAGAGACAAACCCCAGAGGATCAAAGATGCGTGCGATGATTGATAGCATCTGTCTCTTTGTGGATACCTGGTCTGGTAAGACTGCTCTTACTTTAAAGGAATCCTCGTTTAAATCCCAGAATAAGCCAAGAATTTTCTGGGTGGACTCATCATCAAATGAATGTGAGGAAATATTTGTCTTTAGACTGTTTAGCAAGTCTGATAAGACTTCTGGATGAGTGCATGACCATTTTCGCAGCTCAAATCCACCGGCTGACATTAAATTTTGCAGTTCGTGAACAATTTTCCTAGCCGAGTCCAATGAGTCAGCACCGGCTAACAAATCGTCAACATAGAAATGATCTTTTGCGAGCTTAGCTGCCTGTGGAAAACGATGTTTTTCATCCTCACATAATTGTTTCAAAGTTCGGATGGCAAGAAATGGGCACAAGATGTACCATAGGTAACTGTATTTAATTTGAAAATCCCTAATGGTTCCTCTGGAGACTTCCTCCAAAATATTTGTTGAAAGCATACATCATCTTGTGATATTAATATCTGTCTATACATTTTTGCAATGTCAGCAGAAAAAGCAATTGGGAAGAATCTGAATTTAAGTAAAGTTAGAAAAATGTCTGACTGTAGTTTTTTACCAGTCAGCAGAATGTCATTCAAGGAATTTCCATTTGTACTTTTGAATGAGCCGTCAAACACCACTCTTAATTTGGTTGTGGAACTATTATCATTAATCACACCATGATGTGGTAAGAAATAATGTGGAGATTTTACATCTGATGCGAGAGGCGTCATGTGACCAAGGTTTTGGTATTCCTCCATAAATTCTGTGTATTGTTCCTTTAATTGATTATTAGAGTGAAGTTTTCTTTCAAGAGAATAGAATCGTTTTAATGCACCCTCCTTACTATCTCCAAGACTTGAATCATCTCTAAATGGCAGTTTTAGAATATATCTACCATCAGCATTACGAATATGAGAATTTACGAATATAGACTCACATAGCTCATCCTCATCCTTTGACGGAATTTCCTTAGGAACAGATTCAAGTTCCCAAAATTGTTTCAAAGAATGGTCTATGTTTAAAAGGGTGTGACAGATTAGGGATGAATTTTGATTATATGGTGTATTTATGGTACCTGACAATAAATGACCTAATTTTGTTGGCAATGCTGATGGGGTACCTTTGGGTCCCATTATAGGAGTCTCTGAAATTATTGTCATAAAAACATCAGCACCTAGAAGAATGTCTATTTCATTTTCAATATAAAACGTTGGATCAGCAAGAGTTAGATTTTTGATATGAGGCCACTCATGATATTTAATTGGAAAGTTTGGCATAGCTGAAGTGACTTTCGAGACTAACAAAGCTTTTACTTGAAATTTATCAGAGGAAACACAAGAAAAAAATTCCAAGTTTGTCGAATATAACGAAGTTTCAGCAAATGTTTCATTTACACCTACTAATCTATGATTGGTGTGTTTTAATGGCAATTTTAAGCGATCAGCACATTGCTTGGAAATCAAAGAATTTTGAGAAGCATTGTCTATCAAAGCACGGCAAGTTATTTGTTGACCATGTTTAGATTTAACATTTATTAATGCTGTGGACAACAATACGTGACCTTCTGTCAACTGTGTGCAATTGTTAGACACTGTCACAGCAGAATTTGCTTGAGTATCTGCTGAAGGACTGACTGTATATCTGTGTAATAATGTATGGTGTCTTTCAGAACAGTTTTTACACGAGAATCCTATTCTACATGTGTCAAGCCTGTGGTTACTCCTCAAACAATTGGTACATAAATTATTGTTCCGTACCACTTGCCATCTTTCATTTACATTCATAGAATTAAAAGTTGGACATTTGAATAAGGCATGGCTTTGACAACATAGAATGCAATTGTTACTTTGACCAACATCTAATTTTACCCCTGATTTTACTTGGTTACATTTGACAACAGTAGTATTTACATTTGATTTGTTAAATGAATTTAATGGTTTAGCATTACCTTTATTAATGTCAGGTTTTACAAATTTTAACTCATTCAGACCACGAGCTTCTCTTTCAATGAAAACTCTAAATTCCTCAAGAGTGGGAATTTTATTATTTTCCAAAGATAATTCCCACCGTTGCCTAATACATGCATCCACTTTTGAAATGAGAAAATTTATTATGATCAACTCTGTTAATGAATTTGTTTCTAAATCTAAAGTTTTTAAATTTCGAATGACTTCATTGCAAATATCTATTATTTCCAAAAGCAATTTTGAAGTATTTGCCCTGGATATCTTAATACTAAATAGCTTATTTATTTGGCTAAGAGCTAATTGTCGTTTGTTTTCATACCGACTGCACAGTATATCCCAACAGTTCTTAAGATTGTCCACAGTAATTGCAAAACCCCGAATTAATTTGGCTGCATCCCCGCGAACAGAAGCCTGCAGATATTGCAATTTTTCAAGATCACTTATTGATTTGTTATCTAGAATAGAAGACTTAAATAACTCTTTGAATGAAATCCAGTTCTCGCAATTTCCATAAAAATGCGGAACTTCAAGTTTTGGTAAATTAACTACTGAAGACTTTACATGAATACTATTTTTTACTTCCTCAAACTCAGATTTTTGTTCAAGGTCAACAACCCAATTGAATAATATATCTTTATATTTCATATAAATATCAAATGATTCATCACTTTCATGCGTTGACAATTCACCGAATATTTCAGTTAATCTAGTTTCGTATTGCAACACTTGTGTTTTTAAAACACGTATGCGTGATTTATTATCATCGCATTTATTTATTCTACTTTCAAAAACTTTTAATTCTTTTATAATTAAATCAAATTTACCACTATTTTTCGACTGTTTTGGAGCCATGATTTATGAATGAAATTTTAAAATTCTACACAAAATACACAACTATACCAATAATAACAAATGCCTACACAATGCAAATACACAACTATCAAAAAATATTTATACAAAATAGAACAAAAGAATAAGTCTAGAATCAAATAATAAATAATATCAATCAGAATGTATAAGAATACTTCAAGAATTCGTATCAGAATAAATGCACTAGAATAAGAATATCGAGTATGAAACGAATAATTAAAATAACAAAGAATAAATCACATCAATAACTCCGCGATTCGACGGACTACATGTTATGAATGAGAATGAGACTTTAGATTTTGAGTTTGATGTAGAATGCAATTATGAATTGTATAACGAACGGATTTTGACTTACCGCCATTTTCCATGCTAGGCGTAGGAACACTGTGGAAGTATTTCGTAAGCTGAATGAAAAATATATAACTGAAGATTATTAATGAATCAAACCAATAATCAATGATTTCACAAGTCGACTTTTCATGTATATATTTGCTTCACACACACACTCATGCCTTTACATGTACGATAAAAGAAAAACATTTCACAACACATAATCACAAGAATGGCGACCATTACCACCGAATCATCCGAATGGAATGTCGTTTTCCCGCCGAAATCACATCGGCTACCAGAAAACCAAGTCCAGTTCGTGGCGCCATCTCTGGACGGCGAAAGGAGTCAACTATTCTTAACACTTGGTGAAAAAATAAATTTTCCTTGAGGGTAAAGATGTTTACTTTTTTGCTCAAATGTTTCAAAACTGTGTTGATAGTGTTTAGCATCAAATTTATCCCTTGGCTCTACAAAAAATGATGTTATTAGGCTTTGAGGGGCATTCCCATCCATACCATAATACAAGACAGCCAACTTGTAATGTAAAACAGCTGCGTCTTTGCGACGCTTTGTTGCGTGAACTATATTGTATCTCTTTTTGCCAATTGTGAATGACTGACGAAACAGTGCTTCGTTCGAGGTTATCCACGCTTTTGTATTTACCTTTGCGTAACATTAAATATAGAGGATTTCTTCGTTTTTCTAATGTCCTAACAGACATTTGAAGACAGACTGATTTATTCGCTTTTTTACAGCCTGTTTTCTTTATCTAGCAACAAATTGTCGTTGTAATAGCTGTAGTTTCTTTGCTGAAGTTTTTTGAGGCTGATGATTTTCTACAGCGCGATAAGCCTTTTCAACTTTTGTTTTTTCTCTTTACTTAAGGCCTTCCTACTTCCTTTCATCTACATTTTTTTCATGGGGCTTTCGATTGTCCGCCAACTTTTATTTCTTTTCACAATTTAGGTTGTAACCCATCAGCAAAATGCCTTTTCTGATTTTTTTATTTATAACATAATTTGAGCAAACCTCCTTCAAATCCAGTTAGATCCGTAATTTAAATATTTCATTTTTAAAATATAACTGGGAGGAAGGAAATAAACAATTATATTCATAGTTATATGCATTTAAAATTGGTCACACTAATTGGGAATAAACTGGCAATCATTGGTTTCCAAAACAAAATTATAATACGTAATGCACATTTTTATGTAGATGAATACCAGAAAATGCATCTTCCAATCCTGTAAGAAAAATTTAAATATATTTCTAAAAAAGTGGTACTTCTAGAAATCTTTCAACTTAAAGGAATAATTCCACAGTAATTACTTTCATCATTTTATTCAACTTGGGGGTAGCTTGTCTATGAAAATAAACTTAATTATTGTACTTACTTTTAAGAAATAATTGGAAAAAAAGATTTTTAAAAGTGTAGAAAATTACCACACATATTATAATGTTTGACAAACACAACCTTGTGTAAGCGAATCCATGTAAGCCCATTAATGAAGTCATTCTAAATCAAAGGACAAAATGTTCCAGTTTTACTTAAAGAAATCACCTTTAAAAAAATAGGAGACTGGAGAATTTTTTTTCAAGTAACTCTTAATCATTTTAATTAGTTTCATTTTCCCCAGAGAAGCACATATTTAATTAATGAAACGAATCAGAAATTCATTCTTCTAATAAATCGATACGCTATTGAGAAATAAAATAGCTGCAGTTAAAGAAAAGTAACCATTGTATAAAAGCTTGGAGTCCTAGATTAAAACATTATTTTTTCACGTTCTTTTTAAAGTGCAATTTTTATTATTAAAAGTTGTTAGGTACATCTTATAAAAAAGACAAATTGAGTAACTAAGATTATCAGTGATGAATTTTTAATAGTATTTGGGGAAAATATGCTCTAAAATTATTTAAGTTTTAAATTTTTTGAAAAGTAACAAACCAGATTTGAGCTGTTGAAAGTATTTTGAATATATTACATATTATTAAAAAAAAATGCACTGACAATATTGTAACATGCTACAACTTGGCCTTGTTCTTGTGAAGCCATTTTGCAACCAGAATATTGCCCCATCTAGTTTTCATTTTTTATACAGAAACTTCAATTTGTGTTTGGGAATTATCATAATGATAAGCGAAAATCGTTGCTTGTTTATTTTTAATTAATTTTTAAGTGTGTAGAAACCCTATGTTAGCTCATTAATTTGGTTACAAAATGTATTTTAATTCAGTATAAAGAGATAAAATAATATTTCAAAACAAAAAGTAATAACAAATAAGAACGCTTAAACTTAATGATTTTATTTAGTTAAATAATGTTGCAGTTGGATCTATGTGTGTTACTAAACTTTCAAGCTAAGTACTGTGTTTAACGATTTGTTGCAATTTAAATCCATGTTTACCGCGCATTTAAAATACGCATTTTAGTTCTATATAACTCCTAAATTATTGTTATCGTAAACATATTAGTCAACTTGTTTGAATTGAACGTATTTCATCGAAAATACATATCATTGAATGAAAAGATAAGAAAAAAACTGTATATTTTTGATATTAGTATAGTATGATATATATCTAGCTCTTTGAAGTTCCCTAATATAATATTTAAACTTTTTAATAACGCAAAATTACGAAATACAATATCCGTTGTTCCGATGAAATATTTAACTAATATAAGACGTTCCTGTGCTAAATAATTTGTTTAAAATTCTTATCTTAACTTGAATGCTTTAATTTCAGCTTTAGCCTCAAAATAAATATGTTCATTTAATCTCCTTGGCATCACATTTTGAATTCCATTTGAATTCTTTAATTGCATGAATCTTATAAAACGCAGAAGCGATGATTTATCGTAAATTTAGATGAGATGACGCAAATTATCATTCTTCTTACTTTATTATTTTAATTTAGGTAATTTTCATTTCTTGATCCGTGTGTGAGAGATATTGCATACTTTAAAAATATTTTAATCGGTAAGTTTCATATTTTCAGAATACTTAGAGGGGAAAGCTTGCGAAGGAAAGCCAAGTATTGAACCATTTAGATCATTTTTTTTTACCTTTTTGTTAGAAATATATAATTATCAGTGACATAACGTGTACACCTTAGGAATTTACGGATCGATGGGGGTCCAGGATTGCAGAGGACCAAAAGCCTGATGACACCAAGTACGTACCTTGTGTAAGATCCAGCTTAGGGCTCAGAAACTGACTTTGCAAGGTGACTTTAATATTCTCTGTTTTCCACCACTGATAAATCAGTTATAAGTGTTCCATCTTTTTTTGTTTATTATCATTTGTATTTGAAGTGTCAATTTCTTGTCCTGTAAGGATTATGCATTGAATGGGATATAAAAAATGAATTAGTGCAATATATTTAAGTTCTTGAAATAATTCATTTTCTTTTAACTAGCCACGGAAAATATTTTTCTAAGTGTTATAGAAACTTATTATTTTGTTTCTTTTGTTATAAAATGTAAACTGCATTTTCGTACACATAAAAATTTCATTGTTCTGTAAGTGCCGTATGTCTGCAACATTTGCATTTTGTATTGCGGCATATTAATTTATCAATACAACCGAAAAATGGCTATTTAAATATTCAAAAGTCAATTACAATAAATTTCTCCTAAACACAAATAAAAATATACTTCGAGACATATACATATGTGTTTTCAGTACTGCCTTCATTTTTCTTATACAAAATCCTAACTTTTCTTCATGCACTTTAATAGAAAAGCTTTACACGTTATAAACAGCATTTATCTTTCTCAAGAAGCATAAAATTTAAGTTCTTGGTAGTAAACAAACTGCAGTATAGGGATTTAATACTATTTTGGTTAAAAAATTGTGTGGTATAATTTATGTGTTTCATATGCAGTCCGATCAAAATATTCAGTTCATTTGGGATGCTTTATAATAATGAATGTTTCAAAAGAATCTCATATAATACAAGAATACTGTGTATTATGTTCTTCAAATTCATTTTTGATTCAATCATAGTTTAAGTATTACATTAATGGAAATTCAAACAAGGTACAATAACATGATTTCTAATGATTTGTTGAATTATTTGAAACCCATAGAAATAAAATTTTACTTCAAAATCTTTTGAATACAAAAACTCCAATAATATTTCCAAAAACATAAAGTTTACTACATTACATATATTATGTTATTTCATTTGATATTCATTGTCTCAATTAAAAGGGATAAAGTGAATGGTCTTTTTTTATGGAACAATTGTGGAAATGTGAAGTAACCAAATTAATATTACATTAAAAAAGTAAATTTAGAACAAAGGGCTAAAATGACAAGATATTTCGATAGAGTTTTCTTTGAATTGAACAAAATTAAAAATGCAATTTCAGCTTTGACATTCTGAAAATTTTTGTACTAATTTTTTTATTATAATTTCTTTAAAGTGGTTTATTTTACTTCTTCGTTGCTACTAGTACACAGACACCAAACATTTTTAAACGTGCATAATTAATTTAGAAACATTACAAATTTAGCTGACTTTTCGTCCTTAGGTATTCAAAATTAAATATTTGAACATCAAATAAATTACACAAATTTTAAATTTATTCTTTTCAAAATAAATATATATGTATATATATAAATAAATAAAAAATAAAGAAATAAAAGTATATATATGTATATATATATTTTAATCCACAAATATATACAAATAGTTATACAACCTATGCACAATTATTTCAGATAGTAAGAAATATTATCCATTGTGCCGAATATTGGCCACTCGAGGGCGCTGCTGTGCGCACCTCAGTATCTAAAATGTATATATTGTTAGTGTGTAACTTGTTTTGTAGAATGTAGGCCGCATGACGGCAAGTTCAGTCATATTAAATATTACTATATTCAAAATTGTGTCTTCGTTGAGTAATATGGACTGATCAATTTCTATGGATACTGCACACTTTATTCGTTTCATTCGCTAAGAACATTTCGTTTAGGCTCTTAATTCTTTACATCCATAGTTGTACAATAGAAAACTTCTGGCCTTAGGAACCAAGATTGCAGGTTTAAACAAAGTTTTGCAGCTAGCCAACCTTCAACTGAAATGTCCCTATATTCTTGGCCATAGGGAAAG
>BMAO01008204.1:0-34035 GCA_019973975.1 Trichonephila clavata
TTCAATGCTAATTGATGGCATGTATGCAAATTTCAAGCCCATGAACAGTATAAAAAAAGACCACATCGT
The DNA here is from genome assembly GCA_019973975.1 of Trichonephila clavata. Classification (NCBI taxonomy): domain Eukaryota; kingdom Metazoa; phylum Arthropoda; class Arachnida; order Araneae; family Nephilidae; genus Trichonephila; species Trichonephila clavata. The sequence continues at coordinate 70 of BMAO01008204.1, forward strand.
GTAATGGTCATTCATGACTCTAAATATGAATTAAAGTGCATTGTTAGTGAAGTTATTCTATAAGAATGGTATAGCAATATTACAGCTATTTTGAAAAATACCAGCAAATGAAACGATTGAGAAGAGGTCCAATGAGTGGGTCAATGGATTCAAAAACAGTATTTCTAAATTTGAAGAAACAGGAAAATTGGACGTTATTCCAGGCACAAGAGGGCGGCGCGCGTCCTGTAAACCTGGCAAGAGTACAACAAATTGATGACGTTGCTGCTACCACGAGAATCAGTTGAGGAGGCATTATGCTGAAGCAAGTGAGACAAGAAGGGTGGCTCGGACATTATCGGACAATGGTCAACTGTGCATAAAGAGTTTTGCACCACATTCTTCGACGTTATTCATATAAAATTTAAAATGCTTCAAGCATGTGATTGCATCTGGTGGTTTTACATATTGAACAATCATGCGATAATTCCAATGAATAAATAAATTTTGGAATTGTTTTCAAAACCTTCTTTATGGATGATCTTAATTGTGATCTTAATTACGTTAATTGTATTACATGATACTGAAAAAATTTAATTACTGAAATGATTAGATATTACTTATGGAATTTTGAAAAAAATAAAAGTTATGTTTTATATTGTTTATATGCATCTTAGAATGGCCATTATGCTCTTTCTATCAGTTCTGGAAGGTGTATATGCCATTGGTGAGCGTTGAAATACAATACATCGCCATCTATCGGATGAAAATGGCGATTATTTTTCTTTGCATATTTAATTTGCGCATGTATTGAAACATGAAGATACCAAATTAAAATAGAATATTCTCAGTGGTTTTCTCTTTAGCACACCTTGAACATTCGTAGTTTAATTACAGCCAACCTTCAATACGCATATCTGTAACACAATGATCTTTTTTTTATATGTAAATTTTCTGAGTACACATTATTTATTAGACGCTGATCTTTCGTGAACTTGTTGATGTGGCGCTGAAGGGGGGGGGGCGGAAAGGTGGAAGACCCCTACCTTAAAGTATACAAAGATGTTAAATAACTTACCAGTTCAAATCTGGTATTGAGTGTTAGAGCAGTACATTATTTAATAAAAAAAAACGTCTTTTCTCATTTTCACATATGATGTAATAACAAGTTTGTTAAGTTACTAATAATATAATTTTAATTTTCTTTCCTGTTATTTAAAAGCTTTTAATTCATTTAATCACACTTTATATCAAATGTAAAAATATAAATATATGCACAAAACAAATGGTATCAAATATTTTATTTAAAAGTCTATTTTACAGAATGTATGAGTTGTTGAAAAAATAAATTTTGATTGAGTTCTGGTTTTTTTTACAGAAATTTGGAAAAATTTTTTCTGAAAATATTATTCGAACTTCGATTTTTTTTTAAAATTTTGGTTGATTTATTATTTTCAAATCATGATGAGATCGTTAGCTATTGTAATGAATCTGCGATTGTAACTATTATTAGAAAAATGGATACAGGGATATTGTTAGATATTTAAAATTAGAGAGCTATTGTGACTGGTGTGACTAATGGTGCGAGCATGCGATCTATTGACAATATTTCAACCGTGTGAAAGGAGACAGAGAGAGTGAATTTGTTCGAGGACAACAAGATGTATCACTCTGGAACGACTTCGGTCTTGCTGCACGTTTCCTGAGGTGGAAGCTGCAGAGAACGATCATCCGAGGTTGGGAAGAAGGGAGAAGGAAACGCTGTCCGAGAGAGTGAGTTGAGAGGATGAAGGCGAGAGAATGTTCAAACACCCATCAAGGGAAAGAAGACAGGATGGAAAGAAGAAACAACTAAGAGTTTTGTAATGTCTCGATGTTAAAATTGTAAAAAAAAAAATAATAATATATTGAAAGTGCAATTTTGAGATATGGTGTAAATGTATATTAAAAATTTTTGCCGCGGGTGAAAGGAAGGGAGAAAAAATTTAAGGTAACTTCAATACCTTTGTGTAAATAAAACGGTAAGATACTTTTAAAGTATCTTTAGATGATTAAGGTATTCTACTACCTTGACGACTATGGAAATGGTACGAATACCTTGGAAAATGGGCTATGGGGGACAAGGTACATCTATATACCTTTATTCTGAAGAAAGAATTTTGAATATGAAAAGAAAATTTAGAATTTGTTTAGGAAAGCCAGAAAAAAGATGAAAAATAAAGAAGACACCAAGTCATTACAAAACCCTCCGTCGTGTCTTCGTTCCATCCCGACCTCTTTCCGTTGTGTGGCATTAAACGTCCTCTCCCCCACAACCTCTCAACTCGCTTTTTCGAACAGTGTCTCCCTTTCCCTTCCTCTCAGCCTCGGATAAACCCCCTTTGCCGTTCCCACCCCAGGAGATGAGCGGCTGGACTGGAATCTTTCCGGAGAGATACAACTCGATGGGTCCCGGACGAATCCCATCCTCTTGAGCTCCTTTCACACGGTCTTCCAGATTCTGGGCTATTGATACAAAAATCTATTTTAAAATGAAGCTGTGTTGTAATGTTGTGATTGTTAGTAAACTATTGCTCAGATTTTTTAGAGAATTTTTTTTTAGGTAATTTATGGATTTTAAGAACGGTTTTTTTAAATTTCTTCCAGGTGTTTTTTTTCTTTCTTCCCTCCAGATTTTCTATGTATGACGACTGTTCTGAGAGGGAAGAAAGGGTGAAATAAGGGTCAATCTCATCATGATTTGAAAAATTTTTGAGATTTTCGACATTTTGTATACATTCCACTTTTTTTCCTATCTCTTCTTCTTCTGCTGCCGGTGATTGGTCAGTAACGGTTTTTTCAATTATATTTTCTGTTGTCGTTTGTGTACTATTGTTTTTCTTGTAAATGGAAATTTGGGTGCTAGAATTTGTTTGGGGGGTAAAGGTTTGTGTATAGTTATTTTGTTTCGGTATAAATGTCTGTGAACTGTTGTTAAATTTTGTTACATTTTTGGTTTGAGTATGGACAGAGTTGACGATTTTAGATTTTATTTGGGGTGTTTGTGTTTCTGAATTAGTTTTTTGAACGCTATTTTTATTTAATTTTTCTTGTAATTTGCATATTTTATATAAAAGAACTATTATTATTGCGAAATTTATTAGGGATGGTAAGTGAAAGTATTGGTACATATTGATAAAATTATAAAACACCATCACCGGCAGCAAAATATTGAAAATTACGTTCCATAAATATTTCTGTTCCATCTTTTTCTGTAATGTCCTGGAAAAAGAGAAATTTTTAGAAACGAAAGAAAGAGAAAAAGTAGTATTTTGTTATTAACTTATTAAAGTATGTAAAAAAAATCTTACTTGAGAAATAAAACTAGCTGAAACTAGAGAAATTCTAATTTGCTTCCATTTTTCTTATGTTTTAAGAATACGTTTTTCTAGAGCGCAATTCGTTGTGAAAATATGTTTTCTGATGAAAATTTATTTTGCTTTTTTACACTTTGCTGGTATCAAAACTTTTTATTGGTGAGTGGTATCAAATGTTTTCAATACGAATCTAAGCGAAAATATTTTACAATAAATTTAGACTTCGATTCTTCTTTATTTCAATATTTTTTTTTATTTCTCGAACAATGCTTAAAGATCTCGAAGAAAGCGATAACAAGTTGCCACCTATTTAAACGCCATAGTTTACAAAATTACAATCTTTGTAAACTGTTTTAAAGTTCTCTAATTCATTCAAAATCTTTTAACCCTTCATCTATCGAATTATGATGTACTGCATTTTTCTGAGGGATCATTTTTCTCGAATCACTAGATTGAAAAATAATTTTAAACTTACAGTTTGATTTTAACTACGTATTTGGAACAAAAATGACAATCTTTACAATGCGATCAAAATATTAGCTAAAAAAGCTATTTCTACTATAAAATTATTCTCCTTTACTGCCAAAGTACTCATCATAGAACCCGCGCCGACATACGATTTGGAAAAGTGGATTTAAAAGAGAATATTTCTGCTAAGTATCGTCAGAGTAATGATTAAAATGTTTATTCTATGGACTATTAATTTATTGGTACTTATAAGTACCGTCGGCAGATAAAGGGTTAACAAACGTTTTCTTCTAGTTAGTTCCAGGAGAATTAATATCGAGAGAAAATCACTGAAATTTCAACAACAAAAAGATCACCAATATTAAAAGAATTGGGTGCTTTTGTGTGAAAAGTTACTCATATCAAAAATCTGTTCAATTAATGCAAACAGCTTGAAGTAACCAGAAGTGTTTCAAACCTATTTCTTTGATTTCCTCTTTCTTAATAAGCATTATAAAATTCTGTCGGGTGAGTTTTTGAATTATTTGTATTATTAAAACTTTTCCTTATCAGAAGTTTAACTTTTTAAAAAAAGCTATCTTCAAAATTTTATGCTTTTAAAAACTGTTTAAATTAAAATGATAAATCACCTATTTAAACTATTTATTTCATTGAAGCTAAACTGTAATCGTTAACAATAAGTAAATGAAGTGTGATCGAGGAGGAAGCCTTTATTGGGTACGCAACCATTTTTATGCGGAATAACTATTACGTATGTAATTTTGAAAATTTGCGCAAAACTTGATCATATTAATAAATAAAACAATAAATGTAAAGTAGTTCAATCAGAATATTAGAAAGAAAAATTTTCTGTAAAAAAAAGTATGATTTCTTTTACAAATATCCAGAATAATATTGCAGTGTTAAGTATCCAAATGTATGAAATAGGATTTACACTTACGTAATAGTATAGATTGTAAATATTTTTGTAGAATTGGTAGAATAGGCAGAATTGTCTTTCTTCTTTTTATAACAATTCTCTTTTAAGGTCTATTTCGCTTTATTTTTTAAATGTCCCACTTTATCCTGTTTTTTTTCCTTCAGGGCTTGCTGATATTTCGCTTTTAACTATGTGGATGAGGTTCTGAAAAGTGATGTGTATAAAGTGAAACAATATGCATTTAATGAGTAAATGTGTCCTCGACTATATATTTAAATAATTATATTATAAATAGTAAAGCCACGTAACAAATCATGTTTCCAAATAAATTGTTTAATAAGAAAAAAAATTATTACCATGTTTTTATAACCATTTTCATTGCTATCCACTTCTGTTCTCTAGTGTAAATTTCAAGTCTCTGGCTTATCGGGTAGTTAGTTTAATATCAATTACAAATTTCCACCAGGACAGACATCCAATTATCTTCAAGTGTTCCGGTTCAAGACCAAAAAAATTCTTTTTTTTTTCATATTTTCAAGCATTGTTTTCCATTTCTGAGCTAATGTTCAAAATTTCAAGTCTCTAACTCATCGGGAAGTTAGTATAAAATCAATTACAAAATTCCACCCTTACAGACAAGAAAGCGAGTTAATAAAATAGTGTTGAACAAAGGTAGCAATACATTCGGCAGCTACGCAGCATTAAGCATTTTCGTATTTTTTCATCCTAGTACAGCAGCTTCCATTGCATTCAATAACAAAAATTAGAAGTTGAATTCAACTGAATAGACATGATTCAATTTTTTTGTAAAATTCAGATTCTCACAAACACTTTCAATCAAACTTTCAGTTTCTAATCGAACTTAAATAATGTAAGCGACAATTTAGTAGACACTTCCGAGCTGTAGACTACCACACCGCTCTTCTTTGCTTTGCATCTGAATTCTGAGGGTTGTGAGAATAAAAATTTTGAGGGTAATAGTGATCACAATTTAAGTCAAATTATTATTCCTTATTCGTAACCCGTTTCAAAAAATAAGTTTGTGCAGTTTCTTGAACTTTTGATCTGTTATTACGGTTGGTATGAGTACACAGCACAAAAATTTTAGGATTACTATTAAAGTTTCTACACACGATAACGAAACTCTTTCCAAAATTCCATAAACTTAAATATTTTTCAGAGTTACACTACTCCTAACAGCGAAAGAAGTATTTGAAATAATTAAAGAAACTATGACACTTCTTTAAGAATTATACAGCAGTGCTATGGATCGAAATATTTATTCTCACTCAATATCTATTAATAAACTTCTGAATATAGATTTAGTGCGTGAAATAAATGATATTTCACAATTTAGAAAAAATGATGAAGTCGAAACAAATTTAAGCAGTTTCTTTGAGGGTTAAATCGGATATTGTGATAGCCTTAGTTTCGCTGCGATAACATTACAAACTGGAACGCGTAGCTACTGCCGCATTAGTCGTATCGATGATACAGGGGCCCGACAAAGATAATCAAAAATTTTAAAGTTTTATAAATAGTTTTATTAACAGAGACAAGATTTACGTTTATAAAATCGTCTGTCACTTGCTTCAAACTTATAAATGTATCCATTGAGAGAGAGAGAGAATCAACTTCTGTTTCCAAGACTATCAACTTTTAAGAGCAAGTATTTTTTATAAAAAATAATGAAAAGACAAGGGTTGATATAAACTCAAAAAGTGGTAAAAGAAATTTATGTGCAATGTGTCTCATCAAAAGGATTGTTTGAAGAAAAAAAACATAAATATTTAGAATAGGAATGTGCATTGAAAATCTTATTTATTTTAAATGGAAACAACCATCTGCCCGATTGACTGTAGATCAACGGTTTTCTAAAAAAGAATATAAATCCGAAAATGATATTAAAAGTAAATCAACATGTTACAACTACTCTAAATAAAGGCAACTAAATAAAAATAGTGTATTTTTAATGAAATTTTTTACATAATATTAATGGAATTTACTCATTAACAACCTTATTTCCTGCACTAGGTTTTATCTATATTTGCATTATATTTAGTTATTTTATTTTTTACAAAACTGTAATATCCATACAGTTATATAATATAAAACTGTAATAATATTAACTTCCATATTTTTACAAAAACTGTAGAAGTATAAAAAAATTGAAATTTTCTGTATTCGTATTTCAAATTTTGCATTTAATTGGTTTTTATGGTTTTTGTTGTCACAAACATTGAGATATATTTTTCACTTAAATGCATTCTTCGGAATAACATTACTATTTTATAAATATGAGATATATTCTTGGTATTCTCCATCCCCTAATAATTAGGAACTTTTCCTGATTTATAGTTTATACCATCGATATTGTTAATATGTCGATAGGTGGTTTGTTCTCGTTCAATGGCATGTCTTTTTATTTGTCCATTCACGTCTTTTATTTCTCTTGTGGGAATGTTTTTTCTATAGGTGTTAATTTATGTTATTTTATTTTTATATTTACTTCTAGACGCTGTTTTTTAAATTACAAGTGGGGAGAGGGGCTTTACTGTTCAATTTTTAATACTTTTTGTCTAACTCTAACGCATACCATTACACTTAGTTTTTAAAAATATTGCATTAAATTTTATAAAATTATTTTGAAAAACCCGCGGGAATGAACAATAAAATATTCTTAATCTGGTGCATAGTACACATGGAGGAATATTATATTATTATTATTTTATTACATAATAATAAATTGAAGGCAAGTACTGAAAAAAATCTTCAGAGGTGAATTTATTTTTTATGTTTCTCCCTCGGAAGATGGAAACGGTTTTGAAAAGCATGGTCTTACGAGGAAAGTGCAAGGTCTTGGAGTCACTGATTTAGTTCAAATTTTGTAGGCTGGTAAATTTAGTTTACCAATTTATAAAGATATATGGTTATAGTGGTCTCTACTCAATAATTTTTTTAGATATTTGCAATTGAAGATGCAATTCACTCGTTCAGTTAAGTTCTAAAGCAGTCGATTACACGTAAAGGGTTTAAATCGGTATTCTCTGTGGTTAAGAGCTGGATTCAAACTCTATAGATAAGGTGAAACTATTTTGGATATATATTTATACTTATATTTTTCTTTTCTTTTTTTATTTTGTCTCGTGAAATACTTGCGTATATTTCGGAGAGCACCAAGGTTCCTTGGAGCATATTTTGGAGACCCCTGATGTAGATAAACTTCACATTTATAATCTACATGAATGCTACTTAATGGGAATAATGTATATATAGCAAGGAAATTGTCCAAAATTTTATCCTTTTTTTTTCTACAATGAACAAGTCTGAATCATTTGGATTGTAATGGTAAAATGCATAATGGTAAAATTTTAAGTTAACTTCTTATGGCACGGTAGGGAAAAGTTTTCGTTACACGTTACGCGTTACGCCATGACGTAAGGTAGGGATGTATTTTTTCCCTTTCGGCGGAGCGATGTTCCGACTTTTTGGACAATTTTAAAACAGCCATCCAATTTTTCTTTTTAAAATCAGACAAAATTAATATTAGAATCAGAAAAAAACATCTATTTCGCCATGATACGGAATAATTGTTTTTACGAACTAATGGTATTTTCTATTTTTTATGATTTTTTCTAAAAATTTATGCGTTTTTACGAAAAATGATTTCTAAATCGATGTGTATGAATTTTTTTTCGTCTTATTAAAACGATATTCTATACTAAATAAGTTCATGCCTTTCTCTTTTAAAACTAGTAATTTAAAAATAAAATGTAAAAAACTTTTTTTTTAACGATTTTTCAAAAAATATTTAAAAACTTTAATTAAACATTTAATAACTTCGTCATTAATTAAGATAATCACGCTAAACATTTTTCCGTCTGTAGACATTTATTTTCCGTAATTAATGTGAAGATTGAAAAAAATTGCTTAAAAGTGACGGATTTTAAAAAAAGTTTTTGTGTTTTTTGTCTAAAACACTTTTTACGAGAATTGATTAAAACTGTATTTTTCGTACACATTTTATTTAAAAATTACTGCTGTTTGCAATTGATAGGTGAATTTTCAAATTTTTAATGTAAAAATTAAGCCCTCAAAAAATGAAAATTTAAAAAAAAGATTTCTCGAACACACACACATACTGTACCTTTTTTTTTTTTTTTTTTTTTTTTAGCAGAGGAATTCCAAGTGATTGAAAGTGGAGCGTGTGCTTTAAGACGAATTTCCGGAGCCATACGTTGTTTAATCTTGGCTCTTTTACTTGTAAAAAAACGGTATTCGGTAAGATTACTTTAAAACAGATATGGAAGCTCGTAATTTTGAAAATTTCTATTGTTCTGTCTTTTTTCACGAATAAAGCTTTCTTAAAAAAATATTGGTCCTTTCAAAATTGTAAGCAAACTTTCAATTGTTACTTATGAGTTAGAAAAACCAAATGGTATGATAGAGGATCTCTTAATTTTCCTACATAATTTTACAAGAAAATTAACACATATATATTTCACTCTACAAGGTTAAGACCTTTTCATTCAAAATCAAATTTCCAATTATGTTAAATTCATGAGGTTAACATATTTTTGAATGATAAACATCTCTGTTTTTTCTTTTCATTTTATGTTTCTGTCATATTTTGATTTCATGCTGATGCTGTGTCAGTTATAATAGTTTTATGTGTTATAGTTCATATAAAAATGAAGGCATTAATACATTTTTTTCATTTGCATAACAGTTCTTAAAACAAGATTTTAAAATGAAAAATATTTTACACACATGAGTAAAATAATGGACAAAACATAATTAACCTTTCTTTTTAATGAAAATATTATCTTATATCTTTAAATATATCTTGAAAATATTATAATATTATCTTTGAAAAATAGTAAGACTGTAAATTTTTATTTATTTTTTTAAAAAAATAAGATAGTTTTAAATGTTAAACAAATACAATAAACGGGAACTTCATTTGTCATGTTTTACGTTTCGAGACTCTTAAATGATATTGAGTACAAAACCTATTTTTCATTTAAGTTACCACAAGCCTTTGATAACAAAAGTATGTCCTGAAACACCCGTAAGCATAATGTGTGTGTGTGTGTGGAAATAGAATAATAATAATGATACTTTTCTCTAAAGGTGTACAATTTTTTTTTTTACTATTATGAATCGAAAATGAAAATTTTTCTTATATTACACCTTTTCCATATTAATTATTTTTTAAGTACACTTTTAAATAAAAATGGTAATAATAATTTCGTTAATTATGTATAAGATTACTTTAAAATAAAACTTAATTATACAATTTATCTATATATATAAAGGAGAAAAGCGATTCACTGACTGAGTGACTGACTGACTAATCACGATATCTCCGGAACTATTCAACATAGATACTTAAAATTTGGGAGACATGTTTCTTTCAGGGAGTAGAGATCCGTTAAGAACGGATTTAGCGAAATTCGAAACTCAAGGGGCGTAATGTGGGTTATGAGGCGTTATAAGTAATTGTTTACATTTTTAAACTACTCCACGTACAATCTTGAAATTGGGTAAGGATTATTTTTTCATAGAGTAGAGATTTGCTACAAAATAAGTTCGCTGAAAATAGACCCCCCAAGGGGCATTGCGGTGGCTTAGGGTGCGCTATAAATAATTATTTCCATTTTTAAACCAATAGACGCACAGTCTTCATATTTAATACATAGATTCCTTTCATAGAGTAGAGATCAGCTATAAGATGGGTTTTGAGAAAATACCCCCCAAGTGGCGGTGCGGGGATTAAGGGGCGTAATAGATAAATATTTTCGTTTTTAAACTACTTGATCTACCTGCTTAAAAATTGGTAGGCATGTTTCTTTCATGCAGTAACTATCCTTTAAAAAATGGATTTTATAAAATTGACCCCAAAGGGGTGCTGCGGGTGGTTAAGGGAAGCTATAATTATTCCGATTTTTAAACTATTAGACGCACAGTCTTGACATTTGGTAAGCATATTCCTCTCATAAGATAGAGATACGCTTAAAAATGAGTTTGGTGAAAAGGCGTTATAAATAATTATTTCCATTTTTAAACTACTGGACACACAGTCTTGAAAAATGATAATCAGAATCCTTTCATAGATTAAAGATCCTCTATGTAATGTGTTTTGTGAAAATTGACTAGGTGGCGTTGCGGGAACTCAAGAGGCGTTAGCGACAATTCTTTCCCCCCATTTTTAATTTATTAGACTCACAGTCTTCAAATTTGGTAAGCAGATTCCTTTCATAGAGTACAGTTCCCAAAATAGGTTTTTTCAAAACAGACCCGCAAGTTGCGTGGCGGACACAAGGGGCGTTATAGATAATTATCCCCATTTTTGAACTATTAGACGTACAGTCTTGAAATTTGGTAAGCAGATTCCTTTCGTAGAGGAGAGTACTGCTACAAAATGGGTTTCGCGAATATCAACCACCAAGTTTCATTTCGGGAAATTAAGGGGCGGAATCGATAAATATTTTCGTTTCTCAACTATTAGATCTACCTGCTTGAAAATTGGTAGGCATGTTCCTTTAATGGAATATAGTTCATCTAACAAAGAGTAAAACAAAAATCGACCCCCAAATAGGGTTGCTAGGGGTCAAGGGGAGTTATAGGAAAAATAACCCTGTTTTAGAATTGTTAGACGTGCGTTCTTGAAATTTGTTAAGCTTGTTTCTTTTGTTGAATAAGGGTCCATTAAGAATGTATTTTACGGAAATCAACTGCTGGGGGGAGCAGGGGTTACTGGGGCGTTGACAAAAAATCCTTTTTTCGAACTACAAGGACTATAATAATGAAATTTGGTTTGCATTTTTCTTTTGTTGAATTGAAATCCGGCTAAGAATAGTTATTTTGGAAAACGGCTCTCAACGGGATTATGGGGGTATTGATAGTAAAAATTCCGTTTTTTTCTGGCAGATTTAGACTATAAATTTGTCTTGCATGTTCATTTTACAGAGTAGAGATCCGCCGAAAATTGGTTTTGTGGGAATCCACTTTGTTATAGGGTTATGAAAGTGCAGACATCGTTCTATACTTCAATTTTAGAGATTTTTAGAAAATACAAATTAGATGAGTTCTGCCCTTTTCTTTTTATCAAGAGGCGACAGTTACAGGTATAAGTATATTTTTCAATGCAATCGAATTCTTAATGTTAGGACTAGATATCAATAATTTATACATATATATAAGCAGTAAAAATTTATAAACATCATGAAATACCCAGCGAAGCGGGCGGATAGCAGCTAGTTACATATAAGCCAAAGAAGTTAACTTCTACCGCGTGTTCACACTGATACATGCATGCATTTTTTGTTGTTGTTTTCTACTTATATTATAATTCAAAAGAAATCCGATTTTATTTTATCACACCATGCAAAGCAGGCGAAATAGATACATTTGTATAGTAAAAAGCGAGTTTTTGACTTCCGCGTTCTTTTAAGCAATGCAATACGAAATTATGTTTTAAAAATTCCATACATTTATCATAAATTTTAAATTCATGCATGCTTGGGTAAGGAATTTAAATAAATCAAGTAAAGCATAGATGTTGCCTTAACATAAGACAATAAACTAGCATTTTAAATAATTATGAATTAAATAATTTGCCGCTTCTGTAATCTAAGCAATTGTTAATGCCAAAATAAGAAGAAATCGCAATTTTTTATACTCATAAAGACCTATAACATCTATTGATTTGAAGTCCATTTGAGAATATAAAGCTTTAATAACGCTTATGGAAGTCAAGCTGACTTTTATGATTAGTGTTAAAATATAATTTCTATATTAAAGCTAAATTTTTATGGTGTTTGCATATTATTTTTCTTGGTTATTTGAAATCATACTTCCTATTTCTAAAGATATAATGCATGAAAAAAATGACCTAAGCAAATAAAGTATCCTGTTGAATATTCTGAGCAGACTGGTAACTATTAAAATTCAAAATTCAATTTCAGCTTTTTGCTAAATGAAGCCGGAGATCAAGCAAAGGAATGAGGTGCTTTCGAAAATAAAAGATGAAAGTGATCAAAACGCGTTTTTGATGAATCCTCAAAGTAGTTGTATTTTCCAAATTTTATAAACGTATAAATTATTAATCTTTTTTCCAGGAAAGAATTAAGGAAATACATAAGCATACAATAGTTATGAAAATCTCTGCAACAATATATACAATAATGAACAACATCCTTAAAAAGCTGTTTAAAAACTTAACTATAGAAAATCCATTCTATCAAAGGGATCTTAAAATAATTGTTAATTTCAATATCTTCGTCTCCAGTTTTTAGGATGTTATTACAGCATGCTTTTTATTTAGCCCTGCCGATCAAAACTGCAACGGCAGAAAAGGGGTATTATCTCAGAACCTCCATAGGAGATCCGTTCGGTTATCAAACACAGCAATGCAGTCTAGAGAAAAAGAACTAGAATAACCCAAAATCATTCTGTGGTTGTTGTTTTTATTATGAATGCGCTCGTTTTGCGAATGAAAATTTGAGGGAAAATTCAATTAAATGATTGTATATAGGCTAATCCTTAAGTAATAAATATTTTTATTCCATGCGTCTGTGTAAACTTATTTTAACACAATCAAATAAGTTTTGTTAGTGTATTTCTTTATTTATTTTCATAAAGAGGTTCCTCCAGGATTAGCATTGCATCGGATACATGGACACCGATTGAAAAAAATCTCTCCTTTCAGAAAAAACGTGTAAGAGATTTATACAACCGTCTCCTGTTATTTGAACTATTCGAACGTATGAAAAATCTACAAAATTATGCTACAACAGCTGAAATCTGAAATTACATTTGTAGCAATTTAATATATTTTGAAACTTTTGCCTGCTTGTTAAATTTTTGTAATTAGTTTTCAAAAACTGTTCAAAGTATCAACATATTTTGTTACAACTTATTTAAACTTCAAGAGACAAGAACTAAACTTACATATATAGTTTGACACTTGATTGTTTTCTATCAATCCGGAAAACTGTAGATTCTTTGCTTGGTCTCTGACAGCTGCTTTTGAAATATGAAAAAATATACAGATATTAATATAATTCAATTGAAACAATAAAGCTAAAGCAATTAAAATTTTAACAAGTTTTTTTTAATTGTTGGATCAATGGAAGAATGGAATTAAAATTTTTAGATAGAGCACATCGTTAGGTTTTCAAAGTTAGAGGACAAATGACTTGCAAGCAAATGCAGTATGTTTTGTCTCATTATATTTCACAAATTAAAATGTCCTGAGATTTACAGCTTGCTCACACTCTGCTTTAAATTTCGTTTGAGAATGTCAAGATAGACATATTTATTCATTATACCATTAATAAAATGTAATTTCCCGAAACCAGAGCTTGCCAAGCATTCCCAGACAATTTGGTAATCCACTCTATATTTGACAGTAGGCCGAAAATTGTTCGCAAGCATTGCTGTATTTGATTTCCGCCAAACTTTTTGCTTGATATCCGATCCGAAACTGTTATATATGATTTTATGAACAAAAACTACATTTTCTCATCATTCCGTTGGCTGCCTTACATACATTTTAGCAAATATTAAAATAATTTGTGTTTTTGCTTTGCTAATGTAAGGCTCTCTTTGAGATACTCTGCCATGATACTAATGTTTCCTTAAAACATTTCTGACAGTTTAAAGATTTAATGATTTTCCGAACCTACTTTTGCACTGCAATTCAGTTTTACTGCACTAATACTTGGATAAAAGTGTACTTGACTCACAATTTACTTCTCATCACCTCCATTAAACTTATTTCCAGTACATGATGTTTGCTTGTTTTCAACACTAGTTGTTTTCTTGAACCTGTCAATTATGTTAGAAAAAGTAGACTTAAACAATTTCAAGATTTTTAATATACAGCGAACTGCTTTCCTCTCTTTCCAATAACTTTTAATGAGATTTCGCAGACCAACCGATATATCTTTGAATTATCGGTATTATAATATCTATCGATATTCTAATAATTTTTTCAAAATAGCTTACACAACCAGTGTTAAAAACTTTTCTTAATTCATTTTGATTTGTTTTAATGTGATTCATATTTTTATAAATATTTTGACAGTTATGCATGCCAAGTGTTTCAATACTTTTTTGAGTGACTGTATGTATGTTTTCAACAACGAATGAAGTGTAGCTGCAAAATCTTCTAATTAGAATAAATATTAAAACTTATTCTTCAAAAAATGGCAATTTATTTACTTATTTTAAATTTTTTTACACCTTGAAAAAACTTCAGTTTATATATAGTAATAAGTCAATGATTTTTTTCACAACACTAGACTTTATCTAATCTATCGTAATGCTTGTTTCTAACTCTTTAATTTGAATTATGCTTTTAAAACTATCATTATTAATATACTAGTTGAAGTATACACCTGGATGTCTTTTAATAGTAGCCATGTTAGGTTTAACTGTTTCTTACACTATAAACATGCAGAAAAATCTTCAAAATTGTCGAGATTTGGATTGTTCGTTCAGATGTTTTTTTTTTTCGCTATCGCCCGTTGAAAACGTAATATTTTACAAAATTACAGCATTTTCAAAAATTTTCTTAGGTTTTTAATTCAAGTAAAATTTTTTAACTAACCCTTTCCTTATATTAGTTTTTTGTTATTTAATATTGCAGGATAAGTATGACTCAAAGTGCTTCAGTTACAAAGTCCCAAGAGATGCAAGAAATGCATGTGGCTTAAAATTTACTTACATCCGTAAGACAATGCTCATACTTTTAACCTGTACTATCCAATTTTCAAACTCATAATCCATACAATAACATTGTATTGAATTTAATAAAAACGTTCTTTGAAAGTAAAGTTACAATACGACTTTAATTTTAACCGTACAATAAATTATCAAAATAAATATTAAATTTTGTATATAATGATATACTTGACAAACCCTTGAAATGACTGGTAATAAGTAATCTTGCTCTTAACTTAGTATTGTTACATGAATTATCAAATACACTGATCAGTACTGATACATTTATATGTGTATTATGTCAGTTTAGATGTGCATTTGTTTCTTATTATTTCAAAATGCATTTTGTTGTTTTGCTTCGTTTCAGTAAATTAATAATTTTTTTTAAAAAAAAATTGTCTTAGAACTTGTTTTTCCCCTCCCCTTCTTTTTAGTAATATCACGCCACCCAAGGGAGCGAGCTAAACAGTTTGAGGAACACTACAGTAAAACATTCTGTTCATGAAAACTGTTTGAATTACGCAGAAGTGGGGGGGGCGCGAGTGTTAGAACCGCATTCCTTCGATTTTCTGCATTCCTAATAAGCATTGTACAATTCCATAGATTGAGTTTTCGAAAACGTGCATTATTAAAAACATTTCTGATATTAGGTTTTTTCTAATATCCCTCTTAAAAAAGGTATCTGAACTTTATATTTTCAATAAATAGAAAAATCAGCTGTAAAGCAATGCTACTTTTTAATTTATATCTCATTCCATTATTTGTAACAATGAGTAACCACTTTCATATGAAAAATCTTTTATGTGTGTAATTTCGAAAATTTAGGAAAAATATTGATCATTAATAAATAAAACAATAAATGTAATGTGGTCCAATCAGAATACTAGAAAAAAAAGTTTTCTATAAAAAAAAGTCCGATTTCTTTTACAAATATCCACAATAATATTACAGTGTCGAATATCCAAAATTATGAAAAAAGATTTACACTTACGGAATAATATAGCTTGTAAATGTTCTATAGAGTTGTAAGAATAGGAGGAATTGATTTTTTTTTCTATAACAGTTCTCTTTCAATGTTTATTTAGCTTTACTTCTTGGTTTTTTACTTTTTCGCTGCTTTCTTCTTTCTAGAGCTTGCTGGTATTTCGCTTCCAATTATTTTGCTGTGGTTCTGAAATGAGATATGTTTCACATGTGAAACAATATTATTTTAAACAGTATGTGTGTTCACAACAATATCTTAATTTAGGCACATTATAAATAACAAAGAAAGGCGCGTAACAGATGATGCTTCCAGAAAAAGTAACAATACATTCATCAGCTACCCAACAATGAGTATTTTCGCATTTTTGTCATCCTCGTAATCCTCATTTTAAACCATATTGATAAAACACTATATTTATTTGGTTTGTTCCAAGTATAGCAGTCTATTTTCTGTATTAACTATCAAAATTAAAAGTTGAATTCAACTGAATGTGCAAGATTCAAATTTTTGTAAACCTCAGTTTCCCTTAAACTCTTTCAAATAAACATTCAATTTTATTTTGAAGTCGAATCATGTAAACATTATCCGAGTGGGCAATTCATCGCTGTATACTGCCAAACCACTCTCCTTTGTTTCGGATCTGAAATCTGAAGGGCGTGTTTGCTTTGTCCTGAGAATAAAAAAAAGTTGTTGATGATAATATTGGTAATAATGAGGATAAATAAAAAATCCTTAATCACAACTTTTTTTTATCATAAGTCTGTTCTGAATATATGCCTAACCTTCGATTTGTAAATAGTTTGACTTGACTACTCAGTATCTGACTTTTTGCAATGCCTTTTAATTTTCTTTCCATGTTAGTGCTTTCGGAACGAAGGACGCAAACGCGTGTGTACCGCCAGGGCCAGAGGTTTCCATCGCGAGTGTCACTCACAGGCAGGAGGGTTTTGCGTAGTTAAGCCTAAATCCATAAAAATACCGAAATATAAACGGGTTGTTCATTATTATTCTGTATATTATACGAACGGTATATGCTTCAAATATTTCACATTAATATACTTTATTTACTTCAGTCTATTTTTGTTTAATACGTTTTTAAACATTTTATCGTAAGCATTTGTAAAATTCGACATTATAAAAAAGTAAGGGTAAAAAAAGACAAATTTTGTCTAACAGATCTAATTATTCATAAAAAACAAGACTGAAAACCCAAATCAAATGCTTTAGCTAAAATAAATCTCTCATCTTCATTATGAACAAAAACCACATGTTCATTTCAAGAGCAGTCTTAAAGCACTCAATTCGGAAACATTCCTTTCCACTTATGTTTATAAAACAAAAACCACGTGTTAAGTGAGTAATATTTCTCTCATTTCGAGTAGAAGGTCAGATCTCAATGTATCTCAAATCTTACGGACATAAAATGCCATCTATTGCAAAAAAACTGAGCTTAAAAAACGTTCCAGATCCCTGGCGCGCCGGTGAATCGCTGGACCTGTGAGGAAGAAATACGCTGGCGCAGATACGCAACACTCGTCTCCTGGTGGTGTTTCGTGCTGGCGCAAGGGCACGATGTTCGTCCCGAAGGGGTTAAAGAATTTTTTTGCTGAAATCTGATCTTAACACACTGCAAAGTAATTTGGTTGGACCTGCCTAATCAGCAATAGAATGATTTGAAATAACTAACGAACATTATGATGTACCCTTAAGCTTTCTAAAGCAGCCTTTTAAATCGAAATATCTTATCAATCAATATCTACGTCGTAAAATTTTGATTTTAGGAACTAATTTGATGTCGGCAGTGTTATGCATCAAGTTGTTCAAGAGATGGCCGATAACATTCCAATATTGTTCTATTTTTATCGGGTGGTCATGTGGTTGCCATTTCGATAACGTATATTATACAAGTAGTTCATTTTTATTAATTTTTTTCTCGCGGTAACCCTATTAATTTCACACGATTTTATAATTCGATTTCTTTTCACGCTTAATCAATTTCATTGAAATCATTCTACTGTTATATTACGTGTTACTGCTTCAGTCTCCCGTTGTATTTTGTGCTATTTTCGAATATAGATATTTCTAATATCATTGGTGAGTACTATGATATTTGTTTAAAGAATATAAGGGATGTGCTTTTAATTATTGTTTAAATTGGTATTTACTCATTATTTTTACTTTGAAATAATTCATTTTTAAACCTGCCCCATTCGAGATGAAATCTCAAAAAGGAACTCGCAGTTTTTGGAATATTGCCTTTTATCAGCAAAAATTGATATTCATTATGGATTAATTTTAATATATAATATAATCAGCTTATGTATAATAAAATAAAATTATAATAGCTTTCATATTATTATGAAATTATACATGATTTTTTAATATATAAGAATTATTATAAACTTTTAAGGATTATTATTTAAATTTTTTCCTTAAATTTAGTATATTATATTGATATTAACTATTAATTGACATTGGTCATTTTCAATCTATTCCTATATTCTTACTTTGAAATACATTTGAAAAAAGTTTTTTTTAAAAATAATTATCTTCTTAAAGATTTGTTTCAGCTAAGCTGTCATCATGTACTTTTTATCGCTTCAGCAACAAGCATAGCACTCTGTTATCAAATTAGTTCCAAATTTTGCTACAGAACGTAAAATAAATGATATTTTAACAGTTAGAAAACTTTTCGATGAAGTGGAATCTAATCTATGTAGTTTTTCGTCTTTGGGATCTAAATAGGAGATACTTATACTCACTAAGATAAAACTAAAAAGTATTCCTTGCAGTATAAAAGATAACACTTGAATGATTCTTCTGAAGCAGGTATTTTGGACTTATTTGACTTCATTCAGAAGGAAATTATATAGAGTGCGTGGCGTATATTCTTGGGTCGTAATCCCAATTCTGGGGAACCAGATCTTCCCCAAAACACCTTTTGGAGAATGGAAAAAAACCGAGGTCTTATTCATTCTATTATTGATCCAAACGCTGTATGTAAAATATGTATCGGGTAGTTGAGTAATTAGTGTTTTTCTACTCAGACGGTTCTACATAATATTATATAGGTTCTACAGAAGTAAAATTGGGATGACATAAAAAAGAGAGAATTGTTTTGTTTTCTACATATATTATGATTCAAAAGAAATCCGATTTTATTTTATCACACCATGTAAAGAAGGCGAAGTAGGTATATTTGTATAGTAAAAAGCGAGTTTTTCCTTCTTCGGTCTTTTAAGCCACGCAATATGAAATTAAGTATGTGTTTTAAAAGTTCCATACATTTATCATAAATTTTAAATTCATGCATGCTTGGGTAAATAATTTAAGTAAATCGAATAAAGCATAGATGTTGCCTTAGTATAAGACAATAAACTAGCATTTTAAATTATTAGGAATTAAATAATTCGCCCCTTCTGTAACATAAGCTATTGTTAATGACAAAATAAGAAGAAATCGCAATTTTTTATACTCATAAAGACCTATCATATCTACTGATTTGAAGTCTATAAGAGAATATAAAGCTTTAATAACGCTTTGGGAAGTCAAGCTCACTTTTATGTCGCGGTGATGGATGTTAAAATATAATTACTATAATAAAGCTATATTTTTATGGTGTTTGCAATTTATTTTTCTTGGTTATTTGAAATCATGCTTCCTATTTCTAAAGATCCACAGCATGAAAAAAATTACCTAATAAAATTTAGTATTCTGTTGAATATTCTGAGCAGACTGGTAACAATAAAAGTTCAAAATTCACTTTCAGCTTTTTGCTAAATGAAGCCGGAGATCAAGCATAGGAATGAGGTGCTTTCGATATTAAAAGACGAAAGTGAACAAAGCACGTTTTTGATGAGTCGCCAAAGTAGTTGAATCTTCCAAATTTTATAAACGTATAAATTATTTATCTTTTTTCCAGGAAAGATAATTAAGGAAATACAAAAACATACAATACTTATGAAAATCTCTGTAGCAATATCTATACAAATAAATAAAATTGAAGTGTCTGTTTGTAATTTCAAATTAGCAGCTTTTTACTAAAGCATTTAAAGGTATATACGGTACTTATATCAAAACATCAATTTTAAAATTTTTTGTCTGTCTGTCTGTTTGTTCCGGCTAATATCAGGAACTTCTGGTCCGATTTTAAAAAATTCTTTCACCAATGGAAAGCTGCATTATCATCGAGTAACAGAGGATATATTTTATATTCCATATTCCTACGGGAACGGAAACTATGCGGGTAGAACGTTGACGTTGCTTGCGCCCCGCCAACACATTCTCACACATTTGTAAAATCATTTCTCACACATTTGTAACAAATAACTGAAACATAGAGTAATTTAGCATCTTTACAAAAAGCAATTTTTTTAATGGTTTTTTATTAAACGTCTAACGTTTATTACGTTACGTTTGTTAAATGTCAAACTCAAACTTTCAGAAATATCGCCATGCTGGCTAAAAAGTTCTCAATTTCGACAATCCGAGATATTTTAATGCAAATGTTCTACCACATTTTAAAGAGGGAAACGAAATAAAGTTTTGGCGAATTGCGCGCGTGATTTTAAAAATTCTATGGTAATATTAATTGACAGTTTCATGAAAAGTTTTGATTTATCGAATATTTATTACTTTGAATTTTTTTAAACCTAATTATACAATATTCATATTTTGCACAAAATGTTTCACTTATACTGACCTTAGATATTTTACATAGAGGTATTACTTTGAAGATATACTAGATATTTCTATGGAGGAAGCCATACAATATCACTCGCCGAATAAAATTAGGGAACTTTACGCAACACTTATTTCATCTTCGGTCTTTCTAATCCTCAAACCTTTTGGAATAAGTACAAAGACTACATGGCGGAAGATATTTTGCGACGAAAAACAACGAAATATGCCTTTCAATGAACACATCTACAACGAAACGCAATATAGGTTTTCAGAATGGTTAGGAAAAAGCTACATGATTTTGGAATGATTAGCCCTAGACGTGTCGACGGAAATGGTTTCGATAATGAAATTATTTGAGAATTAAGCTACGATTTTATAGCATTGCAACTTCAAGTAGCAGAATTTATCCCTCAATTAACTCCAGAACAAAGTCACGTTTTCCAACAAGTGTTACGCAAAATAGAATCCGGCAGTGGTGCACTCTTTTTTTTCTCGAAGCCCCTGGAGGAACAGGAAAAACGTTTTTGCTAAACTTACTATTAATAGCCATCAGAAAAACCTAGAAGATAGCAGTTGCTATGGCTTCTTCTGGTATAGCAGCGATTTTACTGACCAACGGTCGTACTGCACATTCCGTTTTAAAATTATCGCTTAATCTTGCATTTGAAGATTCACTTACCTGAAATTTCAGAAAAAATAGCTCTCAAAGCAGGATGCTTCCACAATGTAAGCTTTTAGTATGGGGTGAAAGTACGATGCCTCACAAGAAAGCTATATAAGCGTTTAATCGGACTCTTCAGGATTTACGAGATAGTACAGATATTATAGGAGGAATGGTACTTAAATTATATATTGGCTGGTGAATTTTCAAAAATTCTCCCTGTAATTCAGGGGGGGGGGGTACATTAGCAGATGAAATCAGTCTCTATTAAATCATCAAGCTTATAGGCAAAAGTTGAAAAATTCAGCCATAAAACGAATATGAGAGTGTATCTTCATAATGACATAAATTCGGAACATTATGCAAAGAGGCAATTGAAATTCGGTTATGGATGTTTGGACGCAAATGCTGGAGGTTATATTTTACTTCCAGAGAATTTTGTAATGTAGAAGAAAATGATGTAAATCTTATTACTCAAATTTACCCGGGCTTGCAACAAAATTTTAATTGGGATCAGTGGTTGCACGCAAGATCAATATTGGCGCCTAAAAATGACATTGTCAATAAAATCAACACTGAAATTTTAGACGTGTGGTGGAAATGAAGGAATATTTATTAATGGATATACAACCATGGATACAGAACACAAAGTACTTCATATCCCACGAAATTCATAAATTTGATTGAACTTTCGTGTGTACCCTCACATGAACTTCAATTAAAAATAAATGTACCAGTTACGTTTATGCAAAATATCGATGCTCCTTGACTATATAATGACATTGTCCATAAAATCAACACTGAAAATTTAACGACGTGTGGAGGAGGGGGGGGGAAGAAATATTTATCAATGAATACAATCATGGATAAAGAACAAAGTACTTCATATCCCACGGAGTTCTTAAACTCACTTGAACTTTCGGGTGTACCCTCACATAAACTTTAATTAAAACTAAATGTACCAGTTATACTTATCCAAAACATCGATGTTCCTCAACTATGTAAAGAAACGAGGCTTTGGATCACAAAACTGTTGCAAAACATACTTGGTGCCAATATTTTAACATATGTCATGAAAAGGGATAGTGTTATCATACTTCGGATTCCAAGTATCCCCACTGACCTACCGTTTCAATTCAAACGAGTTCAATTTCCAGTTTTACGGTTGCTATTAACAAAGCTAACATTTCAGGTAGCAAAGGTGCATTTGGAAAAGCAATGTTTTTCCCATGGCCAACTATGTGTACCCTGATCGGTGTGTCCAATGTCCAAATCTTCGCATATTTGCAATTGACGGAAGAACATATAATATGGTATACAGTAGCATCTTAGAATAATATTCTGTTTTGAGCTCTTTTAAAGAGAAATTATACATTAAACATAGATACTTTCGATTTTGAAAAATATTAATAGTTATTATTGATTTTTTGTTGTTAATTATTATAATAAATTACGTTTTCAGTTTTTTAAAACTAAGCTCAATTTTGAATATTTTAATTTTATTGGTTCCAGTCAAGCAATAAAAAATTACCATATTATATTATTTACTTTCTAATTATAATAATTACGACTTGGATAGATATTTCAAGACATCAACGCGAGAGGAGCGGCGGGTAAAACCTAGTATACAATAATGAACAACATCCTTAAAAAGCTGTTTAAAAATTTCACTATAGAAAATCCATTCTATCAAAGGGATCTTAAAATAATTGTTAATTTCAATATCTTCGTCTCTAGTTTTTAGGATGTTATTACAGCAAGCTTTTTATTTTAGCCCTGTCGATCACAACTGCAACGGCAGAAAAGGGGTATTTCTGAACTAAAAATTATCTCAGAACATCCATAGGATCCGTTCGGTTATCAAACACAGCAATGCAGTCAAGAGAAAAAGAACTAGAATAACCCAAAATCATTCTGTGCTTTTTTTTATTATGAATGCGCGCGTTTCCCGAATGAGAATTTGAGGGAAATTTCAATTAAATGATTGTATATAGGGTAATCTTTAAGTAATAAATATTTTTATTCCTTGCGTCTGTGTAAACTTATCTTAACACAATCCAATAAGTTTTGTTAGTGCATTTATTCATTTATTTTCATAAAGAGGTTCCTCCAGGATTAGCATTGCATCGGATACATGGACACCGATTGAAGAAAATTTCTCCTTTCGGAAACAGCGTGTAAGAGATTTATACAACCTCTCCTGTTATTTGAACTATTCGAACGTATGAAAAATCTACAAAAGTATGCTACAACAGCTGAAATCTAAAATTACATTTGTAGCAATTTAATGTATTTTGAAACTTTTGCCTGCTTGTTAAATTTTTGTAATTAGTTTTCAAAAACTGTTCAAAGTATCAAAATATTTTGTTTCAACTTACTTAAACTTGAAGAAACAAGAACTAAACTTACGTATATAGCTTGACACTTGATTGTTTTCTATCAATCCGAAAAACTGTAGATTCTTTGCTTGGTCTCTGACGGCTGCTTTTGAAATATGAAAAAATAAACAGATATTAATATAATTCAATTCAAACAATAAAGCTAAAGCAATTAAAATTTTAACAAGTTTTTTAATTGTTGGATAAACGGAAGAATGGAATTAAAATTTTTAGATAGAGCACATCGTTAGGTTTGCAAAGTTAGAGGACAAATAACTTCAAGCAAATGCAGTATGTTTTGTCTCATTATATTTTACAAATTAAAATGTCCTGAGATTTCCAGCTTGCTCACATCTGCTTTAAATTTTGTTTTAGAAAGTCAAGATAGACCTATTTATTCATTATACCATTAATAAAATGTAAGTTCCCGACACCATAGTTTGCTATGCATTCCCAGACAATTTGGTTACCTCTCTATATTTGACAGTAGGCCGTAAATATTTCGCATGCATCGCGGTATTTGGTTTCCGCCAAACATTTCGCTTGATATCCGATCCGAAACTGTTATATCTGATTTTATAAACAAAAATTACATTTTCTCACCAGTCCGTTGGCTGCCTTACATACATTTTAGCAAATATCAACCTAGCTTGTGATTTGGCTTTGCTGATGTAGGGCCTTCTTTAAAGTACTCTGCCATGATACTTATGTTTTCTGAAAACATTTCGTACAGTTTCAGGATTTACTGTTTATCCGAACTACTTTTACATTGCAAAGTCAATTTTACTGCACAATATTTTGGATTAATGTGTAATTTTGTCTCGCAATCCTCCTCTCTCCAAGTTCATAAAATATCTTCGAACAACCTGATCTTTACTTGTTTTCAACACTATTTGAATTCTCTTGAACCTGTCAATGATCTTATAAACAGTAGACCTAATCAATTTCAAGGTTTTCCTATACAGCAAACTGATTTTCTTGCTTTCCAATGACTTTGTTTCCCGCTATTTTTTTCTATAAATAATCTTATGTGTTAAAACGTTTATGTTTAAACTTTTAGTCAAAAAAAGTGGAGTGAAACTAAATTCTATTGATGCGTTGAATATTTGTTAAATTGCTCATTTCAAAAGTGTCCGAATGCTTTTTTGACTTCAGCGTGCTTTTGAATTTATTTGAGAAGCTAGATCAAATTATAATTCGAAATTACTAATTAAATTTTCAAAATACAGTATAAAACAAGTGGTAAAACTTTTCTTCATCCATTTTGTTTTAATGCAATAAATATTTTTATAAATTACTTGGTCAAGTGTCCGAACAATTTTGAGGGAATTTATTAATGTTTTTCAACAACGAATGAATTGCCGGTGCAAAATCTTCTAATGAGGATCATTATCAAAATTATTCTTCAAAAATTTGCAATTCATTTTCTAATTATATACTTTTTTTCCTTGAAAGAATCTTCTGTTTATCTATAGTAATAAAACAAGGATTTTTTTGGCAACACTGGACTTTATCTGTTCTACAGTAATGCTTGCTTCTAACTCTTTAATTAGAATCATGGTTTATAAAACTATCATTATTAATTTACTAGTCGAAGTATACGCTTGAATGTCTTTAATAATAGCCATGTTAGTTTTAACTGTTTTTAGACTATAAACATCCTTAAATTCTTCAAACTTGTCGAGATTTGGATTGTTCATTCAGATGCTTTTTTTCGCTATCGCCCGTTGAAAACGTAATATTTTACAAATTTACAGCATTTTCAAAAAATTTCTAAGATTTTTAAATCAAGTAAAAAAATTTAACTAACCCTTTCCTTATATTAGTTTCTTGTTATTTAATATCGCAGGATAAGTAAGACTCAAAGTGTTTCAATTACAAAGTCCCGAGTGATGCAAGAAATGCATGGCTTAAAATTTACTTACATCCGTAAGACAATGCTCATACTTTTAACCTGTACTATCCAATTTTCAAACACATAATCCGTACAATAACAATGTATTGGAGTTAATAATAAGGTACTTTGAAAGTAAAGTTACAATACGACTTTAATTATAAACCGTGCAATAAATTTTCAAAATAAGTATTAAATATTATAATGTTATACTTGACAAACCCTTGAAATGAATGGTAATTATTAATCCTGTTCTTAACCTAGAGTTTTTAAATGAGATATGATTACACTGATCAGTCCTAATACATTTATAAGTGTATTTTATCAGTTGAAATTATTATTTTGTTTCTTATTATTTCAAAATACATTTTACTTTGCTTCCTTTCAGTTAATTAATAATTTTTTAAAAGAAGTTTGTTTTAGAATTTTGTGCCCCCCCCCTACTTTTTGTGATATCACGCCAACCGAGAGAGCGAGCTCCACAATTTAAGAAGCGCTACCTAAATCAGTCAGTTCCTAAAAACTGTTTGAATTACCAGAAGTGCGGGAGGGGAGGTTAGAACCGTGTTCCTTCCATTTTCTGTATTCCTACTAAGCACTGTACAATTCCAGAGATCTATTTTAAAACATGTATTATTAAAATCTTTTCTCATATTATGTCTAGAATATTTCTCTGAAAAAAGATATTCTGAATTTTATATTTTCAATAACATTTTAAATCAAAATGAAAAATCAACTATTAATGAATGCTATTCTTTAAATTATATATCATTCCATTATTTGTAACAATAAGTAATCATTTTCATATGAAAAATCTGTTATGTATGTAATTTCGAAAATTTGTGAAAAATATTGATCATTAATAAATAAAATAAAAAAATGTAATGTAGTTCAATCAGAATACTAGAAAAAACATTTTCTTTAAAAAGAAAGTCGGATTTCTTTTACAAATATCCACAATAATATTACAGTGTCGAATATCCGAAATTATGAAAGAGGATTTACACTTACGGAATAATATAGCTTGTAAATGTTCTACAGAATTGTTAAAATAGGTGGAATTGACTTTCCTTTCTTTATAACAGTTCTCTATCAAGGTCTATTTGGCTTTACTTCTTGGTTTTTCAGTTTTTCGCTGCTTTATTCTTTCTAGACCTTGCTGGTATTTCACTTCCAATTATTTTGCTGTGGTTCTGAAATGAGATGTTTTTCAAGTGAAACAATATGCTTTTAAACAATATTTATGTTCACAACAATATATTAATGTAGGCACATTACAAATAACAAAGAATGGCGCGTAACAGATGATATTTCCAAATAATGTAACAATACATTCGTCAGCATTTCAACAATGAATATTTTCACATTTTTGTTATAATCGTGATCCTCACTTTAAACCACAATAATAAAGAACTATATTTATTTGGTTTGCTCCAAGTATATTCGTCCTTTTTTGTATTAAATCTCAATACTAAAAGTTAAATGTGCAAGATTCAAATATTTGTAAACCTCAGATTTACTTAAACTCTTTCAATTAAGCATTCAATTTCATTTTGAAGTCGAAAGATGAAAACTTCATCCTAGTCGGCAGTTCCTCGCTGTATATTGCCACCTCAAACATTCTTCTTTGATTTAGATCTGAATTCTGAGAGGCGTGTGTGATTTATCCCGAGAATAAAAAAAAGTTTTCGATGATAAAATTGGTTATAATTTAGGACAAATATCAATTCCTTATCCCTAACTTCTTTCTGAACATAAGTCTGTGCATTCACCTAACCTTTGATTTGTAAGTATTTTGATCAAAGAACTCAGTGCCTGACTTTTTTGAATACCTTTTAATTTTCTTTGCACGATTTTTTTTCCTGGATTTGGATCTTAATAACCTGCAAAGTTATTTTGGTGGACCTGCTGCTGCAGCAGCAGCAACAGGATCTGAAATAACAGAGCAAAATAACGATATTCCCTTAATCCTTCAATGCAACCTATTCGGTCAAAAGATTTTATCATTCAACATCACTGTAGTAAAATTTTGAATTTAAGCCCTAATATGATATCAGCGCCAAGTTATGTATGCTCGCCAATAGACGGCCGATAACATTATGTAAACATATTTTTGTCGGATGCTCGTATGGTTGTCATGGGAATTTCGCATATTACACAAGTAGTTCAATTGTATTGGTTTTTCATGCGGTTACCGTAATAATTCCAGACGATTTTATAATTCGATTTCTTTACAAATGAACCAATTTCATTGAAATCCTCCTACTGTTATATTACGTGTTATTGCTTCAGTCTCCTGTTATATTTTGTGCTATTTTCGAATATAGATATTTCTAATATCATTGGTGAGTACCATGATATTTTTTTAAAGAATATGAGAGCTGTGCTTTTAATTATTGTTTTAAATTGGTATTTTCACATTATTTTACTTTTAAATAATTCATTTTTAAAACTGCCTCATTCGAGATGAAATTTCAAAAATGAACTTGCAGTTTTTGGAATATTGCTTGTTTTCACAAAAAATTGATATTCATTATTGATTAATTTTAATATATAATATAATCAGTTTATGTATAAAAACAATTATACAGTACAATTATTATGAAATTATAAATGATTATAATATACAAAAATTATTGTAAAATTTTAAGGATTGTTATTTTAGTTTTCCTTAATTTTTTAATATTATATTGATAGCAATTATTAATTGACATTTGTCATTTTCAATCTATTCCTATATTCTTACTTTGAAATATATTTCAAAGCCGTTTCTTTTAAATTTATCTTCCTAAAGATATGTTTCATCTAAGCTACCATTATGTATTTTCTATTGCTTCAGCAACACGCATAGCTCTATGTTATCAAATTAGTTACGAATTTAGCTGCAGAACGTAAAATAAATGATGTTTTAAAAGTTAGAAAACTTTTCGATAAAGTGGAATTTTATCTATGTAGTTTGTCGTCTTTGGAATTTAAATAGGAAATACTTATACTCACTGTGATAAAACTAAAAAGTATTACTTGCAGTTAAACAGATAACACGCGAATGATTCTTCTTATGCAAATATTTTAAACTTATTTGACTTCATTCAGAAGGAAATTATACAGCGCGAGTGGCTTCTTCCAGTAAAGCCGCGCCACTAAGGACCGCCTGGACATTCCATCTAAAATTACTGTTTAATATTGTACATGAAAATTCACCCATTTGCAATTTTAGTAAAAATAGCTCTCGAGGCTGGCGGCTTCGAGAATGTAAGCTTTTAGTGTTGGAAGAAAGTACTATGTTTTACAAGAAAGCTATAGAAGCATTAAATCGGTCTCTTAAGGATTCACGAGATAGTACCGATATTATGGAAAGAATGGTAGATTTATTGGCTGGTTATTTCTGACAAATTCTCTCTGTAATCCAAAGGGTTACACCGGCAGATGAAATTAGAATATGTATTAAATCATCAAACTCTTATGGGCGAAAGTTGAAAAATTCAGTCTGTGAAAACGAATTGAGAGGGCATCTTCATAATGACGTAGATTTGGAACATTATGTAGAGACGCAATTGAAAATCGGTTATCTATAATTGCATTCAAAATTGTTGGAGGTTGCATTTTACTTTTCAGAGAATTTTGTAATTTAATAGAAAATGATGTAGATTTTATTGCTCAAATTTATTCGCGCATAAAACAAAGATTAAATTGTGAACAGTGGTTTTGTACAAGATCAATATATTTGTCTAACAAAGACATTGTAAATTAAATCAACATTGGAAATTTAATTATATACTAACTTATAACAATATACTAACTATATAACTTATATTATATACTAACTTATATATTAACTTATAACATTGCAATTATATACTACTGATAAGTATAGATGAGTCTTTAGGGCATTTTAAAGCTAATTTTATGTAACGATTGATTGTTAAATGAACATTTGAAATCCATTTTATTCTTTTAGATTATAAGAAAAAAAATTATCGTTATAAAAATATAAACGTAGTTTTTTGTAATAATCTTAGTTTCAGAAGCATTTTTTTCTGCTTAAAACTAAAAAAAAAAAATTAATTAAAGAAATACTGCTTTTGTAAATTATTAATCGAATACAGAAATGAAAGAAAACATCTTATACTTTGGGAAAAAACAACAAAAATAAATTTATTTTCAGAAAAATCCATACAATGTCGGGTTTAGTGAATGGCTAACAAAGAAAATTAATGGAAAAAAATTGATAAAAAGAATTTAAATGACATAAATATGAAAATTACTCACACCCTGCATACCACACACCCAGGTCGAGAGGAAAAGGGGAAATTTTTGGGGAGGTAAAGTTATATTCTCGGAAAAGCCCGCTGCAATACCAGGCTAAGTGTGGCTGAAACAGACCCATCCTATAGAACAACCATGAGAAATAAATTTAGAAAAACATTAATATAATAATTCCACATACCCAGGAACTACAAACACCGAGAAAGATTGGGGAAATTTCCAAAGTTAAAAGGTTATACACTCAAAAAAAACCATGCAATGCCAGGCCATGCAGCTAGTTAGAACTCAAAATTAATGTCCCACTCATTCTTCTTTAAATCACATCTATTATTTTCAAAAAACCAATAGAAATATCCCCAAGCGATGCAATTTAAAGGCTAATATACATTTGAATAATGTGTATTTTTTGACCAGAGTGGTTAATTGGAATCGCACCTTCCTTGTAGAGGAGATTTTACACATGTAATATAAACATTTCTATAATATATGTGTGATTTCTTTTAGGACATTACATTTGTTTAATAAAATCAATATTCATGGAAGCAAAAAAGAGCTTTAGTTTTTTCTACAGACATTTTATGTTATCTGAACTATTTGGGAAAGTATAAAACAGTTACAATGGGTATTAGTACTGATGACAGGGAGGGTAATAAAAGTAGAAGTTCAAGATTTTTGACAAATTTAAAGTGTTCCTTATGATTTAGTTATAAATTTTCAAGCATAATTTTGGTATTTTCGAAATAATTAAATTGAATAAATTAGAAATAAACTTACGTATAGTGTGACGGCAGATTTCTTTGGATAGATCAGAAAACCGGTCAAAGCTATGCTGGCGGTTTTTGAAATTAGTATTAGTGTTATTCAATTGCAACAATATAGCTTCAACAATACGATTTTGAACTTTTTTTCTTAATTGTTTAAATAAGTGATAGAATGACATAAATACGCGTTTACAATGATCGATTGTTAGTTTTGTAAAGATTTATAACAATGTGTTTTCTTTTCAATAATATTTTTGCCCTTAATTAGTATATAAATTGCAGGGGGTGTATATAGCCTTCCGGTAACCCGGATAATTAAAAAATACTGCATAAATTGTTAAAAAAATAAAATAAATTGTATAAAAAAACATTTTGAACTGTACAAATTGCTTTACAACAAAATCAAACAATTGCACAAATCTTTTTAGATTATTTCAATGTTTAAAAAGTAAATAGATTTTTTTCTATCATTCGATTTTGACCGTAATGAATTCTGATTCCTTAGTCTAAATCCTAGTTGATCGTACTTTCATTCATGAAAAAATTGTAAAACTCGGACGTCATCTATTGATTATGTGGCTTAATTGTACACATATTCAGTCATGAACGTCTACATGTATCCATGAACATTACGTAAATTAAGGAAGGGAACACGATCTGAAAATACTGAAGTTACGTTTTTAACTTTTTGGTTAAATACAGAAAATTTATGGAAAATAAACAAGAAAATTCAAAGCATATGATAAATAAAACACAATTAATTGAAATATGAATGTCACAAAAAAAACTGAATTTATCATAAAATGAGCAAGATATTGCTCCTAATATGAATAATGTACAGATAATAGAATAATTTGTTTGGTCATGTTTTAAAGCAATAGCAACCTTCGATCTCTTCGGTATCGATCCAAAACAAGATTTTTGTGATATCAGGAACTATTTTGAAAGTCGCTTTGGACAAAGCATTTTTTTTGGAAATATTTGTCATAAATGCAACATTTTCATTTTCTTCTCTGAAGTTATCCCGTAAAGTCACTGGCGCTTTCTGAGACAAACTGATGAACTTGGTAAGAGTGTTTACTTAAAATACCGACCTATCAGTCCTCAGGTACGCCGTACATGCTCCAGCCGACTAGGGCGAAAGAAATTCCAATTCAAACCTGTCTTAAAAGACTTTTTTTCCGGTCCTTTGTTCTTAGTGGTTTGCAGAAGGAGGCGCCGCTATAAGCTCAAGTCAGAATTATCTGGCAAGGAACCTTGCACAAGTCATTTTTTTTTTACAACGGGTGCCGTAAGCTTGAAGTGGAATGTCAAAAAAAATGTTAGTCTACAAAATGTAGTTGAATGTTAGATACAAATTTATTTGTCAATTTTATGTAGGGTTTTCAATATCGTGCTATATTTTCGATTCCGGGATTTCGTGATTACAATATCTAGATCCAGAGATTGGTCCCGGAATTAAGACTGAAAAAAGTATGAAAAATATTTACACAGTAGCATGGTTAAAATTACACAATAAAATTGAAAACATAAATAAAAGGTTGTTTTAATATTATTATTTATTAAAACAAATCGAAACAAAAATTAATTCATTATAAAAAACAAAACAAAAAATAGCACTTAATGAATTCATTAAAAACACTGCAATTTGAATTGATTAAAAATAATAAATTTGATTTCATTAAAAATTGACCCATTTGAAATAAAAATCGATATGTTTGAGAGTTCCAACATTTTTTTTGTAATTTTTATACAGATTAAAAAGCATTTATTTTATTTTCATAGAAACACTGTACTTTTGTACGGTTTATAATTAATCCCTTAACTAATGATTAAGAGGTACGCGATTATGTTTCCAATGGCACGGTTTTCCATGTAGGCATGCGTATGTGATGTATTGGGGGGGGGAGAAGAGTAATAAAGAAGCAAATACTCTGAAATAAGTAAATCCTTCATAAACGCTGTCACAAAAGGTCCTTTTACTGCATTCCAAAGCCGTCGGAAAAATTATATGGATGGCAGTGCATTTCGTACTTAGAAAAGGCGTATAAACATCCCAGCAACAAACGGTTTGACCAAACGAGATTTTTTTGTATACACCGATGGCACTTATGAGCTTAAATTCATATCGTAACCTCTGAGTCAAAGTATATTATTATTCAATTCAATATATTGTTATTTTTTATAAGAGCGGAGAAAATTTTGGTAGAATATTGGGTCACAAATATTGAAAATTTGCGAAGTAGTGTATGAAGTGCAATCCTGGGAAATTTATTAGGTAAAAGTTCTGAAACCCCATTACATCACGCTCATAACAATGAACAAGAGAACCAAGAATGTCAGATTCAATAATCTAAGACAAATTACAAAATTACAAAAACTTAACCCTGCTTTTTGCAAAAATTGATAAGTTAAAACAAATTTGCATAAAATGATAAACTAATATTAATCCAGGAGTGGTTGCTTGGGGCAGAAATTCACCCCAGGCTAATGAAATCTTTATTTCTAAGAAAATTTTTATTTTATGCCATTGATCTTGTACATATCCTCCTACATAACAGTCATCATGAGAATTAAATATTATTTGTCACATATTCCCTCCTTTTTAGAAGTGGTACAAACGCTTTCTTAGAATCTTACGGTATTTGGGGTGAATGAGTTCCCCACATGGCCACTGTTGTTCTCAAAATTTTCTATGAACAAGCTAAATTTTTCCCCTATGAAGGACATACAATTTTTATTGCTGTACTGTACGACTAATTATTGTTTATAAATGAAAATGAACACAATATACAATGTAAATGAGGTGAATATAATGAAAGAAATTATTATGTGTGCGGTCTTTATGGCAGAAGTTGAAATTGATCAAGTGAGGTAAGAACATG